>JARQOD010000483.1:0-149892 GCA_033576555.1 Oophaga sylvatica
GGTCCACAGTCTATTGTAAATACTTTGTCAGTCGGTTCAAAGCCTGGTATAAATACTGTGGTCAATCAGTCCACAGTCTATTGTAAATTCTGTGTTCAGTTGGTTCACAGTCTATTGTAAATTCTTTGGTCAGGCAGTCCGCAGTCTAGTATAAATGTTATGGTCGGTCAGTCCAGAGTCTAGTGTAAATGAAGAGGTCAGTCGGTTCACAGTCTATTGTAATTGCTTTGGTCTGTTGATCCAAAGCCTGGTATAAATACTGTGGTCAATCAGTCCACAGTCTAGTGTAAATTCTGTGTTCAGTTGGTTCACAGTCTAGTGTAAATGTTGTTGTTAGTCAGTCCACAGTCTAGTGGAAATTCTGGGTTAGTCGCTCCACAGTGTAGAGTAAATGTTGAGATCATTATCTTATAATCGAGGGATTGAATGATATACTGCTGATAAGAAGCCTATTCTATGATAAATAGGAACATTTTCTATTTTAGAAGACAGGATAAGGAGAAGAAATGTTCCTTACCTCTTTACCTGAGATATGGTTATGTTATACTATGAGTTGGGTATAGAAGATATACATGTGAAAACACAAACAGTATATTCTCATGTACCAGGAAGGTGTTATTACACCTCGGCAGGCTAGAACTTATGCCTAAACCGACAGTATCAGTAATTAATATAAACATTAATCACCTGTTATGAGATTTTTCTTATTCTTTTCTTGAAATCCACAAGTAAAAATTTCATGTTCCATTCTAGGGATCGTCACTGTAAGTCAAAGGTATTTTCTCCATCTTCAAGAAAAAATAAAGTAGGCATAATACTATCAGAAAGACGGCCAGTTAGTTAAATGTAGTCATATTCAAGTTTAGTGTAGTTATTAATCATTCACAGTCTTCTGACATTTAGTAGACTACGTTTACAGGAAAGTGTCAGACAGTCCACACCTAGCATAAATGCTGTCGTCACCAATTTTAATAGTGTAAAGTAAGTAGGCAGTCAAAACTTTACTGAAGTGTGAGGCCGTCCCACTATTTGCATGCATGCTATGGCATCAGTCATAAACTGTTGGGTCTGCGGAAGCCCAATATATGATGTAGAGAGTGCGTTCGCAGCCGGTCCACGTGCAGCGAGCCTGCTGCTAGTAATATGGTCGCAAGAAGCAAACTCTGTATCCGCAGAGTCGCAAAAACGCGTAACGCGCTGTGGCAATAAGTGCGAAATCTGTTATTCCACAGAGCCGCTAGAAGGAATGCCGCAGCGCTATATGCGATGTGTGCGAACTCACTTAACACCACTGAGTCGCAAAATAAACACGCTAGGGCGCTGTCTAGCGTTGAAAGCGAACCCTGTTACGTCACAGAGCCGCAGAGACAAACTTCTGTGTCCTGTAGGCACCCAGGTACACAGTTGACTGCTAAGTGAACATAGAACGTGATCATGTGCTAATGTCCTCGTGGGAGTCACCCGCATTCTATGGCGTCTGAACGCCAGGCCCTGAATACGGCAATCAAACTCCTCACCGGTTATGCCGGTAATCTAGGGCATCTAGGACACCGACCCTGACCAGCTAGCATACCAAGCTCCTCACCGATTAAGTCGGTATTGTAATGGCGTATTTCAGCCGCCCTAACCACACACACGCATGACGACACTGGTGCAAAGCATATAACGGTTGATATTAGCGCATGACGGCCCAGCCATGCCACCCTTTTATAGTAACAGCTACAGGACCTGCCAGAAACAAGGACCAATGAGAAACTGTTTCAAAACACATGTAGTTTCAGGACCTTCCTGGCGGACAAATAGGAGCTGCTGCAGTACCTGAACATGTGACCCCTGATCTCCAATGAGAGATCTTACCCTGGGCATGCTCAGAAGGGGAAACGCAGGACTTCGTCCCAAAGACGTCTGCTCCAGCACTGGCTATAATAGCAGATCCAGGAGAGGAAGCAGCAAGTCTCTGCACAGTATTGGAATGGGCAAGACGCTGGGACCGACCTCTCTGCTGAGCAGGCTCCACTGCGGCCGGAGATGAATGGGGGACCGCAGCGGGACTGGTTTGAGACTCCCCTTGTGCAGCAGCGTGAATTAGAACCCTAACATTACCCCCCCTCCTAGGGCCCCCCTTCTTTGGGCCTCACTGCACTCAAAGGCAGCAATGAGCTGCAGGGCGTGAACATGCTCGGTAGGCTCCCAGGACCTATCCTCAGGCCCATAACCCCTCCAATCCACCAAATAAAATTTTTTGCCTCGTACCACCTTGCACCCAACAATGGCGTTCACCTCATGATCGTCGGTAGATGAACCCGACGTCCCGGCAGATGACTCAGAAAACCGGGAAATGGCTACGGGTTTCAGGAGGGACACATGAAAGGTGTCGGTGATACCAAGGCGAGGCGGAAGGGCTAGGCAGTAAACCACCGGGTTCACCTGCTCAAGAACTTTAAAGGGCCCAAAAAGCGAGGTGCCAACTTGGTGGACTCTACACGTAGCCTAATGTTTCGAGCAGAAAGCCACACTAGGTCACCGGAGCAAATGTAGGAGCAGGGCGCCGAGGGCATCGGCCGAAGACCTCATCCTCTCTTTGGAGGCCTGAATGGCATCCTGGGTGCGGTCCCAAATGTCCCGTGCCTCCACAGCCCAGTCTGCCACCCTGGAATCGGTGGAAGACACGGGCATGGGCACTGGTACCGCGGATGCTGACCGTAGTTCAGGAGGAATGGGGTCTGTCCGGTGGAGTCAGTCACAGCATTATTTAGAGCGAACTCAGCCCACGGTAGCAAGGATGCCCTGAGACAAAATGTCGCAAGTATGTGACCAAGGTCTGGTTGGCCCTCTCTACCAACCCATTCATCTTGGGATGGTATGCAGAGGAGAGATTCAACTCAATGCTGAGTAAACGACACAGCTCTCTCCAGAACCGAGACGCAAACTGGGGACCTCGATCACTGACAATTTTGTCTGGCATACCGTGTAGGCGGAAAATATGCCTAATGAATAATGCTGCCAAGACCCGTGCAGACGGTAACCGTGGTAACGGCACTAAGTGCACCATTTTGGAGAAGTGGTCGGTTAGCACCCAGATGATGGTGCAGCCCCGAGACTTGGGTAAGCCCACCACAAAATCATCCCGACCATCTCCCAAGGCCTGTCTGCCACCGGTAAAGGGAAAAGTAGCACAGCTGGCCGTTGTCGAGGGGACTTATTCTTGGCGCAGGAGACGCACGCCTGAACGTATTCCCTGACGTCACGGACCATATGTGGCCACCAGTATGTCCTCGCCAGCAACTCAGATGTCCTTTTTGCCCCAAAATGTCCACCCACCCTGGACAAATGTGCCCAAGAGAGTACCTCCGGTCGCAAATTGGTGGGCACAAAAGTCTTGCCCGAAGGCACAGACTCAAGCGAAACCGGAGCCACCGTTCTTAGGCTTTCTGTGGGGACAATCAGCCGAGGCTCCTCCTCCACCTCCTCAGAGGACACCACGGAGCGGGATAGAGCATCTGCGCGAATGTTCTTCTCACCGGAGAGGAAATGGAGGGTGAAATGGAACCGGGAGAAAAACAAGGACCATCTGGCCTGACGGGAATTTAGCCGCTGGGCTGTCTGCAAATACACCAAGTTCTTGTGGTCTGTGAACACTTGGAAGGGGAAGCGAGCCCCCTCCAGAAGATGTCCCCACTCGGAGAAGGCCAACTTCATAGCCAGTAACTCCCTGTCCCCGATGGAATAATTCCTCTCTGCTGGTGTAAAGGTTTTGGAAAAGAAGAAGCAGGGATGCTTCCGACCCTGGGCATCCTTTTGAAAAAGGACTGCTCCAGCACCAACAGAAGAGGCATCCACCTCTAAGATAAACGGTTTATCGACATCGGGGCGATGTAAGATGGGAGCACTGGCGAAATGCGACTTGATGGAGGAGAACGCCTTGGTGACCTCCTCTGACCACAACTTGGGATTAGCTCCCTTCTTGGTGAGGGCTACCAAGGGAGCTACCAAAGTGGAGAAGTGGGGAATGAATTGGCGATAGTAGTTAATGAACCCCATAAAGCGCTGCACCGCCTTAAGGGAGTGGGTTCTTGCCAATCCATCACAGCCTGTAGTTTGGTAGGATCCATAGCCAATCCCTGGGTGGAGATGATATAGCCCAGAAAAGGTAGAGACTCCTGCTCAAACATGCACTTCTCCAACTTCGCATATAGGGAATTTGCTCGCAAGAGGTCGAAGACCTTGCAGACATCTCTCCGGTGGGAGGCCATATCTGGAGAAAAGATGAGAATGTCATCCAGATAGACTACCACCGAGGTGGTCAACATATCCCGGAAGATGTCGTTCACAAAGTCTTGGAAGACAGCTGGAGCATTACAGAGCCCAAAGGGCATTACCAGATATTCATAATGCCCATCCCTGGTGTTAAATGCCGTCTTCCACTCGTCCCCCTCACGGATGCGAATCAGGTTATACGCACCCCGCAGGTCTAGCTTAGTAAATACCCTTGCTCCCCGAAGCCTGTCAAAAAGCTCAGAGATTAGCGGCAAAGGATACTTATTTTTCACGATGATAGCGTTGAGACCCCTATAATCAATGCACGGACGTAGTTCTCCGTTCTTCTTCTGCACAAAGAAGAACCCCGCTCCCGCTGGTGACATCGACTTCCTAATGAATCCCCTTGCCAAGTTCTCCTGAATATATTGGGACATGGCCTCTGTCTCAGGAAGAGAGAGGGGATAGACCCTTCCTCTAGGAGGCTCAGCTCCAGGCAAGAGGTCGATAGGACAGTCATAGGGGCGATGAGGCGGAAGAGTCTCCGCAGCCTTCTTTGAGAAAACGTCGGCATAAGACCAATAGACCTTGGGAAGAGGAGAGAGGTCTATGGGTATCTCAGTGGTGTTGACCTGCACGCTGTCCCTAATGCATCTGCCTTTACATAAATTACCCCAACCCAGAATTCTCCCTGAAGCCCACTCAATATGGGGAGAGTGGTGGCGGAGCCAGGGTAATCCCAACAAAACCTCATCTATACCCTCAGGGAGGATAAAAAATGATATATTCTCCTGATGGGAAGAAGACATAGACAAGGTGAGTGGAACAGACTGATGGGTGATTTGTGAGGGCAGAATTGCTCCGTTCAACACCCGAACCGATACTGGTTCAGCCAGCAACACCAAAGGCATGGTGTGGCAAGAAGCAAAGGAGGATGACATAAAATTTCCCTCTGCCCCAGAATCCACACACAGCTTGACGGTAGGGTGGTAGAACCGTGGGTAATTATCCCCTTGAGGAGCACTTTAGGGGCAAAACTCATGGCGTCCAGTGACCCTGTTCCTACGGTTACTGGGCGCGACCGCTTATTCAGCCGCTGTGGACATCGGTTGGCAAAATGTCCCTGCTGCTGGCAAATATAACAAATCGGGGATGGACGAGTGACCCGAGATTTAGATCCTGCAGGAGCAACCTCCTGAAGGTCGGGCGCCTGAACAGGCGACTCCAGAGGGTTGGTGAAGGTAGGAGCCAACTGGACCCTCTGCCTACACTGGACACGTTCCAGCCTCCGCTCGTGGAAACGGAGGTCGACGTGGGTGGAAATAGCGATAAGCTTCTCCAGTGTGGCAGGAATCTCCCTGGTAGCCAAGGCGTCTTTCGCATGACCCGCCAGTCCTCTCCAGAACACGGGAATGAGGACTTTATCTGGCCACTCTAATTCCGAGGCCAGAGTCTGAAATTGGACAGCAAAATGGCTGACCAAAGCCGAACCCTGGGTACTTGCCAGCAGTTTGAGCGCCGCATCGTGGGTGACCTGAGGTCCTAGAAAAACCTTTTTCAGAGCCTCCAGAAAACGAGAAGCGCTCTGCACCACACGGTCGTCGCGCTCCCACAGCGGCGTTGCCCACTCCAACGCTCTGCCCGACAGAAGAGCTATCACAAAGCCCACTTGTGCCCGATCCGTGGGGAAACGTGCAGCCAGAAGCTCGAGGTGTATGGAGCACTGACTTACGAATCCCCGACATTGCTTGCTGTCACCAGCAAACTTGTCTGGAAGCGGGAGGTGGGACAATGTAGGGACAGAGGTGGCAGAGGACAAACTGGCTGCAGCTACACTAGCAGCCTGAACAGCGACTGCGGTAACATCCACAGCTGAGGTTGTGCACTCAAGAGCCGCCAACCTACCCTCCAGCTGCTGGATGTACAGCTGTAATCGCTGTTCATCCGCCATTTTACTAGCCAGACCCTGGCGCTAATATTATGTTATGGGTCTGCGGAACACACCAAATATATAATGTAGAAAGGTGCGTTCGCAGCCCGGGGTCCACCGTGCAAGCGGAGCCTGCTGCTAATAAAAATGGCGCGAGAAGCAAACTCTGTTATCCCGCAGAGTCGCCAACATAAACGCCGTAATGCGCTGTGGCAATGAGTGCGAACTCTGTTACTCCACAGAGCTGCTAGAAGGAGAGCCGCAGCGCTATATGGCGATGTGTGCGCACTCACTAGACACAACTGAGTGGCAAAGAAAACACGCTAGGGCCTGACTAGCGTTGAAAGCGTGTGTTACGTCACAGGGCCGCTGGAAAAAGCACTGTGTCCTGTAAGGCTCTCAGGTACACAGTTAAGTGCTAAGCGTACATAAAGCGTGATCATGTGCTAATGTCCTCGCGGGAGTCACCCGCAATCTATGGCGTCTGAACGCCAGACCCTGAATACGGCAATCAAAACTCCTCACCGGTTATGCCGGTAATCTAGGGCATCTAGGACACCGACCCTGACCAGCTACCATACCAAACTCCTCACCGATTAAGTCTGTATTCTAGTGGCTTATTTCAGCCGGGTCCCTATCCACACATACACATGACCACACTGGCGCATAGCATACAATGGTTGATATTAGCGCATGGCGGCCCAGCCATGCTACCCTTTTATAGCAACAGCTACAGGACCTTCCAGGAACAAGGACCAATGAGAAACTGTTACAAACACATGTAGCTACATGACCTTCCTGGCGGACCAATAGGGAGCCGCTGCAGCACCTGAACATGTGACCCCTGATCTCCAATGACAGATCTCACTCTGGGCATGCTCAGAAGGGAAAACGCAGGACTTTGTCCCAAAGACGTCTGCTCCAGCACTGGCTATAATAGCAGATCCAGGAAATGCAGCAGCAAGTCACTGCACAGTAGTGGAGTGGGCAAGACGCTTGGACCGACGTCTCTGCTGAGCAGGCTCCACTGCGGCGGAGACGAATGGGAGACCGCAGCGGGACGGGTTCGAGACTCCCCTTGTGCAGCAGCAGGAAATCGAACCCTAACAGTAAGAAAGAAGAGGTAAGTACGACAAATAGATAGGAAGCTCTGGTATAGAGGTATCTCAAATGCCCTTAGGACAGAATAGTGAAGGGTCCTGAGAGTTATGGTGTACCTATGGGAGAGCTGACTCAATAAAACCAGCCACAATGTATAAACAGTCAATGGTAACCTATTTATGATAGGAGTAACGCACTGGGCAACGAAGAGAGCCTGAGGAGCACTGTAACCGGACCTACGGATAGTGCAAGGCCCGAATAACTGGATGGTGATGACAGGCCCCAGGTGAGCAACCTGAAACCAGGGCCCAGTGCGTGGCCAAAGAAAAAAGGTGGAACTATCTGGTACCGGATACCAGAGTGTCTGACCTACCTGAAAAGTGGTCTGGCAACTCATGCTGAAACTGAGATCCACCGTATGGTATAGAACTCCTTCCCTGTGGTATGTGGTAGATGTTCTGTTAATAGACCGCAGATGTTACTGATCACGGAAAACAGGCAGCCGAAGGTACCTGTAACTAACCTGAGAGCGGGATGAAACCGCTGCTGCAGCCAACCAGAAGTATGAATACCGGTGCCTCTCACTGAGAGGTGATCGAAGGGAGCCTAAGCAGATGTGCAAAGGACACTGAGGTACGAGAAAGAGAGGGTTCCTGACTCACCTGCAAGGACAGTAGAGCAGGGCCGAGCAGCACTTGAGCACATCTAAACCACTGGAAAAAACTGCGTGTATCGATGGTCGGTAGATGACACCAGTAAATCCTGGATAGCGGCTAGAATACTGCTGCCATAGGGTGCGGAGAACATGAAGGAGAATGCTTCTGACTCACCTGATACAGTACGGAATACCAGTACCACAGCAGAAGTCCACTCAAGACCCATCCGAACCACTGACAATACGACAGTATCAAAAAGCTCTACCTCTCAGCATTCCGCAACTACATTAGCGTGGAGAGAACCCTGGAGAAGGGTCTGGGAGAGATCCAATTCTGTGTTGTGGTCCAGGTTGGGATACCTGACAGCATTTGGTATAATAAAGGTCTTACCTGTAGAAGCCGCACTACTGCGCTGAGGTATATCCTGTACAGACCTTTCTCCAGAAGGTAGGACTGTAGGCTTGGAATCAGAGGGAGAGTAGACTTGCTCTGTCTTGCACCTGGGTTAAAACCCTTGGGATTTGTGGTCAGGTTCTTTGTCCACTGAGCCACAGCAGACGTGCCGGAGAGACAGACTGTTACACAGCTGTCAGTTGGCCCCCCCAACACTACAGTCGTGAAGGGTTAGGAGCATCTCACTTCTCTGCTTGGAGAATAATGGCGGCCTTAGGAGAGGGGCTGCGAGGAAATGCAGGGTGAGTGCCTGTAAGCGTAGAAGCATATGATATGCCATAGTTCAAAAGGCCCCTAGGACAGAACTGAGAATGGTCCTCTATGCTGGGAGTAACGCACTGGAACTAAGGATAACTTGAAGAACCCTGTAACTGACCGACGGAAAGTCAGTGCTAGGTCCGAATGATCAAGGTGATCAACTAGCAAACAGGGCCCAGTGCATGGTCGAAGAAAAAACCTACGACCATCAGGTACCTGATACCGGCGTGTCTGACCTACCAGAAAAAGGTGTGGCCAGTCATGCTGCCGCTGAAAACCACCTTATGGTATAGAGCTCCTTCCTGTGGTACGTGCAGATCTTCTGTAACTGAACCGCAGATGTTAATGTTCAAGAAAAAAACACACACCAGGCAAAACCTGTGACTAACCTGAAAGCGGACTGAAAAACCGCTGTTGCAGCCAACCAGATGTAGTGGACACCGGGCGTCTCTCACTGAGCGGTGAACAGAAGAGAGCCTGGGCAGATGTTGCAAAAGAGCCTGAGATATGAGAAAGAGGGCATTCCTGACTCACCGGCTAGAACAGAAGAGCAGGACCGATGCAGCCTTGATCTCAGCACATCTGAACCACTGATACAGCACGGAATACCAGTACCATGGCAGCAGTCCACTCAAGATTCGACTTATCCACTAAAAATATAACATTTTCATACGGCTCTACTGTACCTTGTGGGCGGTGCGCAGAAACCTGGAAACCGGATAGAGTACTGCTGCGATTGGCTCTCAGTATCCTGCGACTACAATCGTGCAAAGAGAACCCTGGAGATGGGTACGGGAGAGAGCCGATTCTGTGTTGCGGTGTAGGTCCGTACACCTGACGGCATTAGGTATAACGGACCTACCTGTGGTAAACCTTCCCACGAAGACTGGTCAGACCTCATCTGGAATAAGGATTATCTTTATTCTCATTTGCACACGGAAAGCCCAGAAGCAATGGGATGAAACTGACTGGAAGGAGACACAGATTAGATATTAGAAAAAAAACTTTTTGACAGTTAAGGTACTGTCACACTAGGCGATATCGCTTAAGCGACACCGATTTTAAGACGCCCTTTATGAACGGTGAGCAACCTCGTTGGCGACTCATATGTCAGCGGCGCAGGCAGGACTAAGTTTACTTTATGAGATCTTCCTGTTTGGAAGCTAACAGCGACCAAATAGCGAAGTACAAAACGATCTCTGCCAGGTCGTGTCGTTGTCGTGATCACGGTGCGAACGCTTAGTGTGACAGTCCCCTTAGAGTGATCAACGAGTGGAACAGGCCCCACGAGAGGTGGCAAGCTCCCACCCAACGGAAGTCCCCAAACAGAGGCTGGACACCCATCTGTCTGGGATGATATAGTGAATTCTGCTTTTAGCAGGGAGTTGGACAAGGTGACCCAGGAGGTCCCTTCCAACTCTACCCTTCTATGATTGTAGATATAACCCGTACAGTCATTTGTCCTGACGGAAGAACCGTAGACTTGGAATCAAAGGAAGAACAAACTCTACTCCCTGTTGTGCACCTGGGATAAGACCCTTGGGCCTGCGATTGGTGGTCAGCTGCTTTGTCCACTGAGCCACAGCACACCTGCCGGAGAAAACCCTCTCTCTATAGAGTATCTCCATGAACTCAGATGCGAGGTAAAGACCTTGGAAGGTGGTCTGGACCGACTGAACGAAACAGCCTGATCTGCGGATTCCGTAGCGGTCTCTTTGATGCCTAAGGTCTGAATGACTGCAACAATCAGGCTCTGCACCATATCCGTCCAGCTGGAGTATTGCTCTGAAACAGGTACGCCTCATTTTCCGAAAGCGCGTCTGTAAGGTTCTTTGTCTCTGTTGACATGTTCCTTGAAACTCAGTTTTCCGTCGGCCATTTTGCTTTCTGTCTTTCTGCAGCTCTTGCCCTCAGTTAATATGGAGTTTCCAGTTTTCATGTTCCCGCCCTGATTCTTCCCTCTTGCTTCTTAAGCAGCCTCAGCTGAACAATCAGTGCTCCTGAATCAAGCCTCAGTCAGTCTGTGACCTGACTCCTGGAAGCCTTGGACTTGTACTCCAGCTATTCCCTACTGAGGAACCTTGGAACACTTTTGGACTCTGGAAACCTGCTGTTTGGTGAATCCATGTTTGCAGAGGAATTACGGTACAGAGAAGAGATCCTGAACCTGCTTTGGAGATTTATTGTAGTGCTTGAAGTTACTCTGGCCTGCTGTGTCTCCTGTCGCTGTTCCTGCAAACTGTGTGAACTTTTCAGCATGCTTGTATGAAGTAATACAAGTCATTTCATTTCAACCTATGTCTCCTGTGTTTTCCTCGCACCCAAGCACAAGACGCTATAGGAACTGTACACTATACATGACAGCGTCCGAAGATGCCTCGCCTGATCCCTTTGGGGAGAGGATCTAGAACGGTGCTCCAGCCTATATTTCTTATGGCCTGGATTGGACGGACCAGAATTTAAAAGCCTACAGCACCTGGTATTCCCATGCGTGTTGTGAATGTGTTAGAAATGAATTCTGAGCAGGGGCTCCCTCTGGTGGTTACAAACAGTATGAACCATTCAATGAAGATTGTGAAGATTGGCAATCAGGAGTTACAGACTGGTCTTATATAAGGGAGGTTCCCTCCCATCAGGGTTGCCGGTGACCAATTGTTCTTGTCTCAACTTTGGTTCCTGGTTCACTTGGAAGCTTGCTGAGTCTTGCCTGCATCTTCTGCTAACAGATAAGATATTTTCTGCTTTTGTTTTTGTGCTTGCGTTTTGCATTTTTTCCTGCACTTCTGTGGAGGTCAGCCAGGTCCCCTCCGGGGGCTTGTGCTCCTCTCAGTTTATCTGAGCCACTGTTATTTGTTCATTTGCCTTTTCCAGTTTTTTCAGTGGCTGCGGCTTGGTTTTGTTACACCAGAGAGCTAATTTAGGTGGTAGAGGTCGTGTGATCTCAGGTGTTTTTGCAATTAGTAGAGTTGGTATTTTTTTAGGGTTTTTTGGATTGCAGTAAGTGTCCTTCCTATCCTTTTCTTTCTAGGAAGATTGGGCCCCAACGTTTGCTCATACTATTTTCTGTCTGTGTCTGTATTTCCTCTTGTCTAACCACCATTGCATGTTTGGGGGCTTCCTATGTTCTTTGGGGATCTGCTCCGGGGCAGATAGCTTTCCTCTTTCTATCTTTAGGTGTAGTTAACCTCTCAGGCTGTGACGAGGCGTCTAGGACCAACGTAGGTACGCTCCACGGCTGCCTTTAGTTGTGGTGGTTAGTCAGGGTACTGCAATCCAGTAGATTCCAACCTCTCTGGTGTATTGCCGTTTTTGCCTGCTCTCCTCAGCTACCAAATCAAAATACATGCGGTCTCCTATCCAGTACTAACCAGGCCCGACCCTGCATAGCTTCGGAGATCAGACGAGATTGGGCGTGATCAGGGTGGTGTGGCCGCAGGCGGGAGACTTGTGGTCCGTTGGCAAGTACGGGTGCTGAAAAGGGGCAACCTGTCTAATACGGACACTAGGGTCTGATACACCCAGGTGAGGTCCGCCACAGATTGTGACCGAGACATAGCCCACTCGGGGGTAGGGGGTCTCCGAATCACCTTGGGCCGAAAGGGGCTCCTGGGTGGGTACCGAAGGGAGGTGTGCATGGTGAGCAGTCCCAATTAATGGTGCCAGAAGAATGGGTGACCAACATGAGAGAGAGGAGAGTGTTAGCTCTGCGGTGCAGAGCTACTCACAGAATCCTGTGTGCTGCAGCCCCGAGACTATCACAGAGTCTGTCCACGAGCCGAAGATGTGCTCCCAGCTCACGCTTCCTGAACGCTGCATGGCAGAGGAGGGGAGAGGACCATGGGCGCAGACGGCAAAACTAGGCCCAAGTGAAGCCGGGGCCTCGGGTAGGACCTGCGGCCGTCGGTGGAGCATGGGGAGCTAAGCGCCGTTATTCAGACAATATGGCCGCTGTTCCAGCCTACTGTGACGCAGGGAGAGGTGGGCGGAGCCAGAAGCAGCGCTGGGAGGAAGGACTTTTCTCCCGCCCGGAAGCCAGAGTGAAGGGGGCGGAGCCGGCTAAAAAACTAGGCCTGAGGTGAAGCCGAGGCCTGGATTAGAAATCGAGGCCGCCGATGGGGGTGGGAGGCGCCGCGGAAGTGACCCGATTGCCTCCCAGAGCCCCCACAAGGGCTGAAATAGAAAGTGGCCCCACAAGAATCGCGTATCAATGCGATCCGGCGCCTGGAGCCCCCAAGAAAAAAAGGCAAGGGGGCCCCAAAGAGGGAGAAGCCTGGGCCTATAAAGGGCTGCCTTAGATCCCCCAGGTGAGCTGGAAGGGAGTGGAGAAGGGGTCCCCCGTGAACGCTAACTTTTCCCCCTTTCTTTGTCCTTTATTTATCTATTTATTTTAAATAAATAATTCTTCTTTTCCTAAATCTTCTTTTCTTCTGTCTTCTCTTGTGTGGGGGGAAAGAGGGACATACCTCTAATGAGTTTTGGACGTCCGGCATCTGCTGTGGAACGTTCGTGTCTCCTACACCGACAGGCTCTGATGGGCGAGTGGGTGGGAGACGGGGGACAGGCCCTGGTCATCCTTCATTCTCCAGGTCACTTGAACACACGTCCATGTCTCCTTCACCGACAGGCTCTGGTGGGCGAGTGGGTGGGAGACGGAGGCCGGCCCGGGTCATCTTTCCTTTTTCTGATCACCTGAACACCCGTCCGTGTCAGGGATCCATCAGGGGTCCTGTCGAGAACAGACATATGAGGATACGGGGTGGCAGTATACGCCGTACTCATAGTCTCTGAGTGGGAGTACAGTAGTGACCGTTCACACTGTATCCCTCCGGAAACCTGAAAAGGAACGACGCACATTAGGTAGATATGGGTCTCCAGAGAGACCCGTATCCACCTCCTACTGACACTAAGCTAAACTGAATTCCCTAGCTCCTGTCGGAGGGGTGTACACTGCGGAGGAGGAGCTAATTTTTTTTGTGCATAGTGTCAGCCTCCTAGTGGCAGCAGCATACACCCCATGGTTTCCTGTGTCCCCCAATTAAGGCGATAGAGAAAAGGATGTTTCCGACCTTGAGCATCCTTTTGAAAAAGGACTGCTCCAGCACCAACGGACGAGGCATCGACCTCCAATAAAAAAGGCTTATCAACCTCGGGGCGATGTAAGATGGGAGCGCTAGCAAAATGGGACTTAATTGAAGTAAAGGCCTTGGAGACCTCCTCTGACCACAATTTGGAATTGGCTCCCTTCTTGGTGAGGGCTACCAAGGGAGCTACCAAAGTGGAGAAGTGGGGAATGAATTGGCTATAGTAATTAATGAACCCCATAAAGCGCTGCACCGCTTTAAGAGAATGGGGTTCTAAGCATCACGTAGATCTAATTTAGTAAATACCCTTGCTCCCCGGAGCCTATCAAAGAGCTCAGAGATCAGGGCAACGGGTACTTATTCTTAACGGTGATGGCGTTAAGACCTCTGTAATCTATACACGGACGTAATTCTCCACTCTTCTTCTGCACGAAGAAGAACCCCGCTCCTGCTGGTGACACGACCTACTAATGAACCCTCTTGCCAGATTCTCCTGGATATATTGAGACATAGCCTCCGTCTCAGGAAGAGAGAGGGGATAGACCCTTCCCAAAGGAGGTTCTGCTCCAGGCAAGAGGTCAATAGGACAGTCGTAGGGACGATGGGGCGGCAGAGTCTCCGCAGCCTTTTTAGAGAACACGTCTGCATATGACTAATAGCACTTGGGAAGAGGAGAAAGATCTGCGGGTATCTCTGTAGTGGTAACCTGAATGCACTCCCTGACACATCTATCCTTACATGACTCACTCCAACCCAGTATCCTACCGGAGGTCCACTCAATATGAGGGGAGTGGGAACGGAGCCAGGGTACTCCCAGTAGGATTTCGTCTATTCCCTCGGGAAGGACGAGAAGGGAAATAATTTCCTGATGGGAAGGGGGTACACACAAAGTAAGAGGGACAGTCTGATGTGTAATTGGCGAGGGCAATGTCAACCCATTCACTACCCGGACAGTCACTGGTTTGTCGAGCGCTATCAGATGTATTGCGTGGCGACGAGCAAAGGTGGATGACATGAAATTCCCCTCTGCTCCTGAGTCCACACAAAGCTCGACTGTAAGTGTGGAAGAGTCTACAGTGACTGTCCCTTTAAATGTCATCTTGGAGGAAAATGCCGCTGTCTCTAGTGAACCTCCTCCCAGGGCCACTAGACGCAATCACTTCCCCGATCACTGTGGACATTTGTTGGCATAGTGTCCTGTCTGCTGACAAAGGTTACAGACCACAGATACTCGGACGGCTCGAGACTTAGGTCCTGCACGAGGAACCTCTGTGGCCTTTTGGGGTTCGGACGCCAGATCGGGGGATTCAAGAGGTTTGGCAAAGGTGGGAGCCAACCGAATCCTCTGCCTACACTGGGCCCGCTCCAACCTACCGCTCGTGAAAACGGAGGTCGATGCTGGGTAGATAATGGAGATAAGCTTCTCCAGTGTGGCGGGAATACTCCCGGCAGCCAAAGGCATCTTTAACATGGTCAGCATGTCCCTAGCCAGTAGACTGGAATAAATGAACTTTAATCGACACAGTCTAGCTCTGAGGCCAGAGTCCTAAACTGGACGGAAAACTGACTGACCAAAGACGAACCCTGTGCCAATGCCAGCAGTTGTAGCGCCGAATCGTGGGTGACCTGAGGTCCTAAAAAGACCTTTTTAAGAGCCTCCAGGAAACGAGGAGCACTCCGCACCACACTATCGTCGCGCTCCCACAGCGGCGTTGCCCACTCCAACACTCTGCCCGAGAGTAGAGACAGTACAAAACCCACTTGTGCCCGATCCGTGGTGAAACGTGCAGCCAGAAGCTCGAGCTGTATAGAGCACTGACTCACGAATCCCCGACATTGCTTGCTGTCACCGGCAAACTTGTCAGGAAACCGGAGGTGGGATAATGTAGAGGCAGAGGTGGCAGAGGACAAACTGGCTGCAGCCACTCTAGCAGCCTGAACAGCGACTGCGGTAACATCCACAGCTGAGGTTGTGCGCTCAAGAGCCGCCAACCTACCCTCCAGCTGCTGGATGTACTGCGGTAGACGCTGGTCATTCGCCATTTTACTTGCCAGACCCTGGCGCTAATGTTATGTTATGTTAGGGTCTGCGGAACGCACCAAATATATGATGTAGAGAGGTGCGTTCGCAGCCCGGGGTCCACCGTGCAGGCGGAGCCTGCTGCTAGTAAAATGGCGCAAGAAGCGAACTCTGTTATCCCGCAGAGTCGCCAAAATAAACGCCGTAACGCGCTGTGGCAATAAGTGCAAACTCTGTTATTCCACAGAGCCGCTAGAAGGAATGCCGCAGCACTATATGGCGATGTGTGCGAACTCACTTAACACCACTGAGTTGCAAAATAAACACGCTAGGGCGCTGTCTGGCATTGAAAGCGAACCCTGTTACGTCACAGAGCCACAGAGACAAACTTCTGTGTCCTGTCAGGCACCCAGGTACACAGTTGACTGCTAAGCGAACATAGAACGTGATCATGCGCTAACATCCTCACGGGAGTCACCCGCAATCTATGGCGTCTGAACGCCAGGCCCTGAATACGGCAATCAAACTCCTCACCGGTTATGCCGGTAATCTAGGGCATCTAGGACACCGACCCTGACCAGCTAGCATACCAAGCTCCTCACCGATTAAGTCGGTATTGTAATGGCGTATTTCAGCCGCCCTAACCACACACACGCATGACCACACTGGCGCAAAGCATATAACGTTGATATTAGCGCATGGCGGCCAGCCATGCCACCCTTTTACAGTAACAGCTAAAGGACCTGCCAGAAACAAGGACCAATGAGATATTGTTCCAAAACACATGTAGTTTCAGGACCTTCCTGGCGGACGAATAGGAGCTGCTGCAGTACCTGAACATGTGACCCCTGATCTCCAATGAGAGATCTTACTCTGGGCATGCTCAGAAGGGGAAACGCAGGACTTCGTCCCAAAGACGTCTGCTCCAGCACTGGCTATAATAGCAGATCCAGGAGAGGAAGCAGCAAGTCTCTGCACAGTATTGGAATGGGCAAGACGCTGGGACCGACGTCTCTGCTGAGCAGGCTCCACTGCAGCCGGAGATGAATGGGGGACTGCAGCGGGACTGGTTCGAGACTCCCCTTGTGCAGCAGCGGGAACTCGAACCCTAACATAAACCAGTGCAAAAGTTTTTGTCCACCAGTCCACAGTCCTTTGTAAAAGAGGTCAGTCAGTCCACATTCTGACACAAATGTTGTGGACATTCAGTCAATAGTCTTCTGGTATACTGGAAATGTGGTCAGAAATTCCACACCTAGCATAAATGCTGTGGTCAGTCAGTCCTTAGACTCTTGTAAATGTTATAGTCAGCAGTCAAATCTTTACTGCAAATGTGGTCAGGCAGTCCACACCTAGTGTAAATGCTATGGTCAGTCAGTCCATAAACTAGTGTTAAAGTTTTTGCAGGCCAGTCCACAGTCCATTGTAAAAGTGGTCAGTCAGTCCACATTCCAGTGTAAATGTTGCGGTCATTCAGTCTATAATCTTCGGGTCTTCTAGAAATGTTGTCAGAAATTCCACACCTAGCATAAATGCTGTGGTCAGTCAATCCTTAGACTATTGTAAATTTTATAGTCAGCCAGTGCAAACTTTACTGGAAATGTGGTCAAGCAGTCCAAATCTAGTGTAAATGACATGGTCAGTAAGTCCTTAAACAAGTGCAAATGCTGTGTTCAGTCAGCCCAAAGTCTTCTGGAAATGTGGCAGGCAGTCCAAACATAGTGTAAATGCTGTGGTTAGTCAACTCCAACGTTTACGGTAAATGTGTCCGGTCAGTCCACAGTGTAGTGTAAATGATGTGGTCAGTTAGTCCAGAGTCTATTATAAATTCTTTGGTCAGGCAGTCCACAGTCTAGTATAAATGCTGTGGTCAATCATTCCACAGTATAGTGTTATGTTTCGGTAGCTGAGGAGGACAGGAACAACAGCAGGGCAGCCGAACACCTGAGATGTTGGTAACTGATGGGTTGCAGATTCCTAAACTAACGACACAACTAGAGGTAGCCGTGGAGCGTTCCTACGTTGATCCTAGACGCCTCGTCACAGCCTGAGAGATAACTACACCTAAAGGCAGAAAGATGAAAGCTATCTGCCCCGGAGCAGATCCCCAAAGAAAATAGGAAGCCCCCAAACATATAATGGCGGTTAGACAAGATGAAAATACAAACATAGGCAGAAAATAGACTGAGCAAATGCTGGGGCCACAAGCTGACTAAATAGGATCGGACAGGAGAGATTACTTTCTGCAACCCAGAAAACCCTACAAAAATCCAACAATTCTGATTACAAAAATACTGAGATCACACGATCTCGCCACCCACTAAATCAGGTCTCAGTGTGAACAAAATCCAAGCTGCAGCCGCTGAAAAAACAGGAAAGAGCAAATGAGCAAATAACAGTGGCTGCAGATAAACTGTGAGGAGCTCAGGCCCCAGGAGGGGACCTGGCTGACCTTCACAAAAGTGCAGAAAACAATGCAAAAAGCAAGCACAAAAAGAAAAGCAAAAATATCTTATCTGAAAGCAGGAGATGCAGGCAAGACTCCAGCAAACTTCCAAATGAACCAGGAACCACAATTGAGACAAGAACAATTGATCACCAGCAACCATCATGGGAGGGAACCTCCCTTATATCAGACCAGTCAGTGAACCCAGATTGCCACTCCTCGCTGAAAGATTCAGTACTGTCTGTAACCACCAGAGGGAGTCTCTGCTCAGAAACCATCTCTAACACATTCACAACATTACCCCCCCTTGAGGAGGGGTCACCGAACCCTCACTTGTGCAACCAGGCTGATCAGGATGAGCTCGGTGATAGGCACGGATCAGTCTCCTAGCATGGATATTCGAAGCAAACACCCAAGAATTGTCCTCCTGACCATAACCTCTCCACTTAACCAAATACTGGAGTTTCTGTCTAGAAAAACGAGAATCCAATATTTTCTCAACCACATACTCCAGATTGCCCTCAACCAAAACAGGGTCAGGAGGCGCAGCCATAGGAACCACTGGCTCGACAAACCTCTTCAATAAGGACTTGTGGAACATGTTATGGATCTTAAATGTCCCTGGAAGAAGCAAACGGAAGGAAACAGGATTAAGAATCTCCATGATCTTATAAGGTCCAATGAACCTGGGCTTAAACTTTGGAGATGCAACCCTCATGGGGATATTTCTTGAGGACAACCAAACCAAGTCCCCCACTTTAAACCGAGGACCATCAGTCCTATGCCGGTTGGCAAACCGTTGGGCCTTCTCCTGAAAGAGAGACAACCTCTCCACTACCTGGTCCCAAATCTGCTGCATTCGCTCCACAACAGAGTCAACACCCGGACAGACAGAAGACTCCGCCTGTCCCAAAGAAAATCGAGGGTGAAACCCAAAATTACAGAAAAATGGAGACATCAAGGTGGCAGAGCTAGCCCTATTATTAAGAGCAAACTCAGCCAAAGGCAAAAAAGAGACCCAGTCATCCTGATCAGCAGACAAAAAACATCTCAAATAAGTCTCCAAGGTCTGGTTTGTTCTCTCGGTTTGTCCATTGGTCTGAGGATGAAAAGCAGAGGAGAAAGATAATTGAACACCAAGTTTAGAACAAAATGTCCTCCAAAATCTGGAAACAAACTGGACTCCTCTGTCAGACACAATGTTCTCCGGAATGCCATGTAACCGAACCACGTGCTGAAGGAAAAAGGCACCAATTCGGAGGAGGAAGGCAACTTAGGTAATGGCACAAGATGTATCATCTTGGAAAACCTATCACAGATTACCCAGATAACGGTCATTCTCTGAGAAACAGGGAGGTCGGAAATAAAATCCATAGAGATATGGGTCCATGGCCTCTTGGGCACAGGTAATGGCATTAACAAACCACTAGAGCGAGAGCAAGGCTTGGAGCGAGAGCAAGTCCCACAGGACTGCACAAATTCCCTGACGTCACGAGACAAAGTAGGCCACCAAAAAGACCGACTCACCAAGTCTCTGGTACCAAAAATCCCGGGATGACCAGCCAACGCGGAACAATGAATCTCAGACATCACACTCTTCTTCCACTGGTCTGGGACAAACAATTTCCCAATAGAGCAGCGCTCAGGTTTATCCTCCTGACACCCTTCCAAGGCCAGTCTCAAATTGGGCGAGATGGCGGAAAGAACTACACCCTCTTTCAAAATAACAGTAGGATCAGATAACTCAGGAGAGTCCGCAAAGAAACTCCTCGAGAGGGCATCCGCCTTAACATTCTTAGTGCCAGGAAGAAAAGAAACCACAAAATTAAAACGTGTGAAAAACAAGGCCCACCTGGCCTGTCTAGGATTAAGTCGCTTGGCTGATTCGAGATAAACCAGATTCTTATGGTCCGTGAGGACTACCACCTGATGTTTGGCTCCTTCGAGCCAATGTCTCCACTCTTCAAAGGCCCACTTCATGGCCAATAACTCCCGATTACCCACGTCATAATTACGTTCAGTTGGAGAAAATTTTCGAGAGAAAAAGGCACAAGGGTTACTCTTAGAGGTCTCTGGATCTCTTTGGGACAAAACGGCACCTGCCCCAATTTCTGAGGCATCAACCTCCACCTGAAACGGTAGAGAAACATCAGGCTGCCGTAGAACATGAGCAGAAGTGAATCTCTGCTTAAGTTCCTGAAATGCAGAGACTGCCTCAGGAGGCCAATTCACCACATCAGAACCCTTTTTGGTCAAATCAGTCAATGGTTTAACAATAACAGAGAAATTACCAATAAATTTACGATAAAAATTGGCAAAACCCAAGAATCTATGAAGAGCCTTTAATGAAGTAGGTTGGACCCAATCACAGATGGCTTGAACCTTGACCGGGTCCATTTCAATAACATACGGAGACAAAATGAATCCCAGAAATGAGACCTTCTGTACGCCAAAAAGACACTTTGATCCCTTCACATACAGTGCATTTTCTCTTAAAATCTGGAACACAGTCGAACATGTTTCACATGAGAGTCCCAGTCATTGGAAAAAATCAAGATATCATCCAAATAAACAATCAGAAATTTATCCACAAAATCCCTGAAAATATCATTCATGAAGGATTGGAAGATGGAAGGAGCATTAGTGAGCCCAAAGGGCATCACTAGGTACTCAAAATGCCCCTCTGGGGTATTAAACGCCGTCTTCCATTCATCCCCGTGCTTAATGCGAATAAGGTTATACGCCCCCCTGAGGTCAAGCTTGGTAAACCAACTCGCACTTTTCACCCTGGAAAACAGGTCAGAAATCAAGGGTAACGGATATTGATACTTCACAGTGATGTTATTCAAGAGACCATAATCAATACACGGCCTCAATGAACCATCCTTTTTGGCCACAAAGAAAAAACCGGCACCCAAGGGTGAAGAGGATGGTCTGATATGACCCTTCTCCAATGACTCCTTGATATAAGATCGCATAGCATTATTGTACTAGGTTTCCCTTGGTTACAGTCTCATAATCCTGTTTTGTATTACTGTTGTGAATGTGTTAGAGATGGTTTCTGAGCAGAGGCTCCCTCTGGTGGTTACAGACAGTACTGAACCTTTCAGCGAGGAATGGCAATCTGGGTTCACTGACTGGTCTGATATAAGGGAGGTTCCCTCCTATGATGGTGGCCGGTGATACTGTTATGTTTCGGTAGCTGAGGAGGACAGGAACAACAGCAGGGCAGCAGAACACCTGAGATGTTGGTAACTGATGGGTTGCCGATTCCTAAACTAACGACACAACTAGAGGTAGCCGTGGAGCGTTCCTACGTTGATCCTAGACGCCTCGTCACAGCCTGAGAGATAACTACACCTAAAGGCAGAAAGATGAAAGCTATCTGCCCCGGAGCAGATCCCAAAGAAAATAGGAAGCCCCCAAACATATAATGGCGGTTAGACAAGATGAAAATACAAACATAGGCAGAAAATAGACTGAGCAAACGCTGGGGCCACAAGCTGACTAAATAGGATAGGACAGGAGAGATTACTTTCTGCAACCCAGAAAACCCTACAAAAATCCAACAATTCTGATTACAAAAATACTGAGATCACACGATCTCGCCACCCACTATATCAGGTCTCAGTGTGAACAAAAACCAAGCCACAGCCGCTGAAAAAACAGGAAAGAGCAAATGAGCAAATAACAGTGGCTGCAGATAAACTGTGAGGAGCTCAGGCCCCAGGAGGGGACCTGGCTGACCTCCACAAAAGTGCAGAAAACAATGCAAAAAGCAAGCACAAAAAGAAAAGCAAAAATATCTTATCTGAAAGCAGGAGATGCAGGCAAGACTCCAGCAAACTTCCAAATGAACCAGGAACCACAATTTAGACAAGAACAATTGATCACCGGCAACCATCATGGGAGGGAACCTCCCTTATATGAGACCAGTCAGTGAACCCAGATTGCCACTCCTCGCTGAAAGTTCAGTACTGTCTGTAACCACCAGAGGGAGCCTCTGCTGAGAAACCATCTCTAACACATTCACAACAGTCTAGTGTAAATCATGTTGTCAGTCGGTCCACAGTCTAGTATAAATACTGTGGTCAATCAGTCTATTTTAAATGCTGTGGTTAGAAAGTCCACAGTCTAGTGTAAATCATGTTGTCAGTCAGTCCACAGTCTAGTATAAATGCTGTGGTCAGTCAATACATAGTCTAAATGAAGTGGTCAGTCGGTTCACAATCTATTGTAAATGCTTTGGTCGGTAGGTCCAAAGCCTGGTATAAATATTGTGGTCAATCAGTCCACAGTCTAGTATAAATTCTGTGTTCAGTTGGTTCACAGTATAGTGTAAATGTTGTTGTTAGTCAGTCCACAGTCTAGTGGAAATTCTGGGGTCAGTCGCTCCATAGTCTAGTATAAATGCTATGGTCAGTCAGTCCATAGTCTAGTGTAAATTAAGTGGTCAGTCGGTCCACAATCTATTGTAAATGCTTTGGTCAGTCGGTCCAAAGCTTGGTATAAATACTGTGGTCAATCAGTCCACAATCTAGTGTAAATTCTGTGTTCAGTTGGTTCACAGTCTAGTGTAAATGTTGTTGTTAGTCAGTCCACAGTCTAGTGGAAATTCTGGGGTCAGTCGCTCCGCAGTCTAGAGTGAATGACGTGATCATTATCTTATGATCGAGGCAGTGAATGATATACTGCTGATAAGAAGCCTATTCTATGACAAATAGGAACGTTTTCTTATTTTAGAAGACAGGATAAGGAGAAGAAATGTTCCTTACCTCTGTACCTGAGATATGGTTATGTTATACTATGAGTTGGGTATAGAAGATATACATGTGAAAAACACAAACAGTATATTCTCATGTACCTGGAAGGTGTTATTACACCTCGGCAGGCCTAGAACTTATGCCTAAACCGACGATTATTAGTAATTAATATAAACATTAATTACCTGTTATGAGATTTTCTTATTCTTTTCTTGAAATCCACAAGTAAAATTTCATGTTCCACCATCTCATAGGGCGTAAGTCACCTGTAAATAGTCAAAGGTGTGATAATATGTTCCTGCTACATGCAATACACAAAGAAAAATATAACACAGTAGGGCTAAAATTACTTATGTCAGGTATAAGGACTGTGGCCAATTTAGTGTGAAAGCTGTAGTCAGTCATTCAATAGTTTACTGTATGTGTTATGTTCAATCATTCTACAGTCTTCTGTAAATGTTATAGTTAGACTACAGTTTACTGGAAATGTGGTCAGACAGTCCACACCTAGCATAAATGCTGTTGTCAGCCAGTCTTTATACTAGTGTAAATGTTATAGTATGGCAGTCAAAACTTTACTGGAAATGTGGTGAGGCAGTCCACACCTAGTTTAAATGCTATGGTCATTCAGTCCATAAACCAGTGCAAAAGTTTTTGTCCACCAGTCCACAGTCCTTTGTAAAAGAGGTGAGTCAGTCCACATTCTGACATAAATGTGGTTATTCAGTCAATAGTTTTCTGGTATACTGGAAATGTGGTCAGAAATTCCACACCTAGCATAAATGCTGTGGTCAGTCAGTCCTTAGACTCTTGTAAATGTTATAGTCAGGCAGTCAAATCTTTACTGCAAATATGGTCAGGCAGTCCACACCTAGTGTAAATGCTATGGTTAGTCAGACCATAAACTAGTGTAAAAGTTTTTGCAGGCCAGTCCACAGTCCATTGTAAAAGTGTCAGTCAGTCCACATTCTAGTGTAAATGTTGCGGTCATTCAGTCTATAATCTTCGAGTCTTCTAGAAATGTTGTCAGAAATTCCACACCTAGCATAAATGCTGTGGTCAGTCAATCCTTAGACTAGTGTAAATTTTATAGTCAGCCAGTGCAAACTTTACTGGAAATGTGGTCAAGCAGTCCAAATCTAATGTAAATGACATGGTTAGTAAGTCCTTAAACAAGTGCAAATGCTGTGCTCAGTCAGCCCAAAGTCTTCTGGAAATGTGGCAGGCAGTCCAAACATAGTGTAAATGCTGTGGTTAGTCAGTCTTCAGACTAATGTAAATGATTTGATCATTCATCCACAGACTAGTGTAAATATTTTGGCCCGTCAACTCCAACGTCTACTGTAAATGTGTCCGGTCAGTCCACAGTGTAGTGTGAATGATGTGGTCAGTTAGTCCAGAGTCTATCATAAATTCTTTGGTCAGGCGGTCCACAGTCTAATATAAATGCTGTGGTCAATCAGTCCACAGTCTAGTTTAAATGCTGTGGTTAGTCAGTCCACAGTCTAGTGTAAATCATATTGTCAGTCGGTCCACAGTCTAGTATAAATGCTGTGGTCAGTTAGTACTTAGTCTAAATGAAGTGGTCAGTCGGTTCACAATCTATTGTATATGCTTTGGTCAGTAGGTCCAAAGCCTGGTATAAATATCGTGGTCAATCAGTCCACAATCTAGTATAAATTCTGTGTTCAGTTGGTTCACAGTCTAGTGTAAATGTTGTTGTTAGTCAGTCCACAGTCTAGTGGAAATTCTGGGGTCAGTCGCTCCACAGTCTAGTATAATGCTATGGTCAGTCAGTCCATAGTCTAGTGTAAATGAAGTGGTCAGTCGGTCCACAATCTATTGTAAATGCTTTTGTCAGTTGGTCCAAAGCCTGGTATAAATACTGTGGTCAATCAGTCCACAGTCTAGTGTAAATTCTGTGTTCAGTTGGTTCACAGTCCAGTGTAAATGTTGTTGTTAGTCACTCCACAGTCTAGTGGAAATTCTGGGGTCAGTCGCTTCGCAGTCTAGAGTGAATGATGTGATCATTATCTTATGATCGAGGCAGTGAATGATATACTGCTGATAAGAAGCCTATTCTATGACAAATAGGAACATTTTCTTATTTTAGAAGACAGGATAAGAGAAGAAATGTTCCTTACCTCTGTACCTGAGATATGGTTATGTTATATACTATGAGTTGGGTAAAGAAGATATACATGTGAAAAACACAAACAGTATATTCTCATGTACCTGGAAGGTGTTATTACACCTCGGCAGGCCTAAAACTTATGCCTAAACCGACGATTATCAGTAATTAATATAAACATTAATTACCTGTTATGAGATTTCTCTTATTCTTTTCTTGAAATCCACAAGTTAAAATTTCATGTTCCACCATCTCATAGGGCGTAAGTCACCTGTAAATAGTCAAAGGTGTGATAATATGTTCCTGCTACATGCTATACACAAAGAAAAATATAACACAGTAGGGCTAAAATTACTTTTCTCAGGTATAAGCACTGTGGCCAGTTTAGTGTGAAAGCTGTAGTCAGTCATTCAATAGTTTACTGTATGTGTTATGTTCAATTATTCTGCATTCTTCTGTAAATGTTATAGTTAGACTACAGTTTATGGAAATGTGGTCAGACAGTCCACACCTAGCATAAATGCTGTCGTAAGCCAGTCTTTATACTAGTGTAAATGTTATAATATGGCAGTCAAAACTTTACTGGAAATGTGGTAAGGCAGTCCACACCTAGTTTAAATGCTATGGTCATTCAGTCCATAAACCAGTGCAAAAGTTTTTGTCCACCAGTCCACAGTCCTTTGTAAAAGAGGTCAGTCAGTCCACATTCTGACATAAATGTTGTGGTCATTCAGTCAATAGTCTTCTGGTATACTGGAAATGTGGTCAGAAATTCCACACCTAGCATAAATGCTGTGGTCAGTCAGTCCATAACTAGTGTAAAAGTTTTTGCAGGCCAGTCCACAGTCCATTGTAAAAGTGGTCAGTCAGTCCACATTCTAGTGTAAATGTTGCGGTCATTCAGTCTATAATCTTCGAGTCTTCTAGAAATGTTGTCAGAAATTCCACACCTAGCATAAATGCTGTGGTCAGTCAATCCTTAGACTAGTGTAAATTTTATAGTCAGCCAGTGCAAACTTTACTGGAAATGTGGTCAAGCAGTCCAAATCTAATTTAAATGACATGGTCAGTCAGTCCTTAAGTGCAAATGCTGTGCTCAGTCAGCCCAAAGTCTTCTGGAAATGTGGCAGGCAGTCCAAACATAGTGTAAATGCTGTGGTTAGTCAGTCTTCAGACTAATGTAAATGCTTTGATCATTCATCCACAGACTAGTGTAAATGTTTGGTCCATAAACTCCAACGTCTACTGTAAATGTGTCCGGTCAGTCCACAGTGTAGTGTAAATGATGTAGTCAGTTAGTCCAGAGTCTATTATAAATTCTTTGGTCATGTGGTCCACAGTCTAGTATAAATGCTGTGGTCAATCAGTCCACAGTCTACTGTAAATCATGTTGTCAGTCGGTCCACAGTCTAGTATAAATGCTGTGGTCAGTCTGTACATAGTCTAAATGAAGTGGTCAGTCGGTTCACAATCTATTGTAAATGCTTTGGTCAGTAGGTCTAAAGCCTGGTATAAATATTGTGGTCAATCAGTCCACAGTCTAGTATAAATTCTGTGTTCAGTTGGTTCACAGTCTAGTGTAAATGTTGTTGTTAGTCAATGCACAGTCTAGTTGAAATTCTGGGGTCAGTCGCTCCACAGTCTAGTATAAATGCTATGGTCAGTCAGTCCATAGTCTAGTGTAAATGAAGTGGTCAGTCGGTCCACAATCTATTGTAAATGCTTTGGTCAGTCGGTCCAAAGCCTGGTATAAATACTGTTGTCAATCAGTCCACAGTCTAGTGAAAATTCTGTGTTCAGTTGGTTCACAGTCTAGTGTGAATGTTGTTGTTAGTCAGTCCACAGTCTAGTGGAAATTCTGGGGTCAGTCGCTCCGCAGTCTAGAGTGAATGATGTGATCATTATCTTATGATCGAGGCAGTGAATGATATACTGCTGATAAGAAGCCTATTCTATGACAAATAGGAACATTTTCTTATTTTAGAAGACAGGATAAGGAGAAGAAATGTTCCTTACCTCTGTACTGAGATATGGTTATGTTATACTTATGAGTTGGGTATAAAAGATATACATGTGAAAAACACAAACAGTATATTTTCATGTACCTGGAAGGTGTTATTACAACTCGGCAGGCCTAGAACTTATGCCTAAACCGACGATTATCAGTAGTTAATATAAACTTTAATTACCTGTTATGAGATTTTTCTTATCTTTTCTTGAAATCCACAAGTAAAAATTTCATGTTCCACCATCTCATAGGGCGTAAGTCACCTGTAAATAGTCAAAGGTGTGATAATATGTTCCTGCTACATGCTATACACAAAGAAAATATAACACAGTAAGGATAAAATTACTTTTCTCAGGTATAAGGACTGTGGCCAGTTTAGTGTGAAAGCTGTAGTCAGTCATTCAATAGTTTACTGTATGTGTTATGTTCAATCATTCTACAGTCTTCTGTAAATGTTATAGTTAGACTACAGTTTACTGGAAATGTGGTCAGACAGTCCACACCTAGCATGAATGCTGTCGTCATTCAGTCAGTCTTTATACTAGTGTAAATGTAAATAGTATGGCACCAAAACTTTACTGGAAATGTGGTGAGGTCGTCCACACCTAGTTTAAATGCTATGGTCATTCAGTCCTTAAACCAGTGCAAAAGTTTTTGTCCACCAGTCCACAGTCCTTTGTAAAAGAGGTGAGTCTGTCCACATTCTGACATAAATGTTGTGGTTATTCAGTCAATAGTTTCGGTAAACTGGAAATGTGGTCAGAAATTCCAACCTAGCATAAATGCTGTGGTCAGTCATCCTTAGACTCTTGTAAATGTTATAGTCAGGCAGTCAAATCTTTATGCAAATGTGGTTCATGGCAGTCCACACCTAGAGTAATTGCTATGGTTAGTCAGACCATAAACTAGTGTAAATGTTTTTGCAGGCCAATCCACAGTCCATTGTAAAAAGTGATCAGTCAGTCCACATTCTAGTGTAATGTTGCGGTCTTTCAGTCTATAATCTTCTGGTCTTCTAGAAATGTTGTCAGAAATTCCACACCTAGCATAAATGCTGTGGTTAGTCAGTCCTTAGTCTAGTGTAAATTTTATTGTCAGTCAGTGCAAACTTTACTGGAAATGTGGTCAAGCAGTCCAAATATTAATGCAAATGACATGGTCCAGTAAGTCCTTAAACAAGTGCAAATGCTGTGCATAGTCAGCTCAAAGTCTTCTGGAAATGTGTATTGCCTTTTTTACCTGCATCCTCAGCTACCGAAACAATAACAGTAATCACGGCCCAAAAATAATTGAAAATTGTATGGTACTCACGGAAGGGAAAAAAATATTGTGAAAGAAAAAAGGTTGTCAGAGTTGTCAGAGATATTTTTCTGTTTGTTGCATTTTTTTTTTTCCTCTGTTATCTCTGGGTGCTGGGGAGGATCTTTTTCTCCCAATGGAGTTTGCACAGTTGTCTGGCGTGTGGATCAGCTGCCACTGAGGTTCAGAGTATTGTGCATATCTTGCTAGGTTGCTGTGTGGAACCTAGGATCCCATGCCAGATTTGTTTTTAGGGGATCGAGCTTAAGTTTCAGGAAAAAAATTTTTTTAAAAAATTTGGTTTTAAAAATTTTTTTTGCCTTAAAATCTAAGTCCTCAGGAAAGCAGGCAGCAGGTTCAAATTTTCATCTTCTCCCGCGCGGCGATCCTCAGTATTGGGTTTCTCCCCCGTTTCCCCGGGGGTCCTGTTTTGAGTATGTTGATGCTTTTATTTTTAGGCTTTGGGGTTATGTACGATGAGCCTTTAATGTCACTGATCAAGTGAGAAAGCCTTGTTGGCAATAAATCAGGGGCCTTATGACGCTGAGTTTACTGTCAGAGATTTTCCCTTAGGTGGGCAAATCCTGACCCCAAAAGGAAAGCGACGCTTTGGCGGCCTTTTCGGAAAGGGGCTGTTAGATAATGTAAAGGAAAGTTTATGGTGGGTTTCCCCGTCCCCTTGGTTCAATGATTCTATGGTATTTTGCGATTTTAAAAAAGACAACGTTTGCGTGAGCGGAGTGTGTGCGTGGAAAGTTGTTGCTTGTGAGCCCGTTAAACCCTGCATGGATGGGGTGGGTCTGGGGCACGGCGTTTATGGTTTCGAAAGCGCAAAGGGTTAAGTTTTTACTGTGGTGATGCCCTCTCATGCTATTTCAGTTTTGCCCTAAACGGGGAAGAGTTTTGCACGCCAGTTGTCTTGGGTAGTGTTCAGACTAAGTTTTTGTTAACTTTCACTTGATATGCTCTCTGTCCCCCTTTTTTGCTCAGGCTTTCGTTGATTTGGGGCAGCTATTAACTGTTTGGGTTATGATTTGCTAAACGTTGTGGTTTCCCCCTTTATACCCTACAGAAGTCTTTTCCCCTTTTGGGATCGATTTACCCTTTGGTGAGAATAAACCCCCCCAGTTTTTTACTCAGGTGATAATGAGGGGGACGGGCACAGGGGGCTGCAATTTTTGGTTCTATATATTTGCCATGACTTATCGTGTGGGTTTCCCTGGTTACAGTCTCATAATCCTGTTTTTGATTGGGGAAAACGGTCTGTAACCAGTTGGGGCTGCCCAATGTGTTAATACCAAAACTCTTGTTTTTTTGCCTCCCCCAGGCTCAGGAGTTCCTGACTTTTTTTTTGTTTTTTTTGTGGGGTTTAGCGAAATTTAAATCTGCATCTTGCCTCCCTTTGGAGCTATGAATGCGTTTATTAAATTAGGCGGGTAGTAAATTCCCTAAAGTCCCCTTTTTTAACTTGTCTGTACCTAACTGAGCATGGGGTCTTATATCAAGAAATCATTGGGGGAGGTCAAAATCGACCATCTCTCACCTTTGGTCCCGGTTTTTCTTTGGGGCCCAAAAAAAAGATGGTTCTTTTTAAGGGCCTTTGTATTGTTAGTCTCTTGAACAATTTATGTGAAATATCAATACCGTTACCCTTGATTTCAAACTGTTTTCCAGGGTGAAAAACGCTACTTGGTTTACCAAGTTTGGACCTCAGGGGGGCGTATAACTTATTCGATTAAGCAGGGGATGAATGGAGACGGCATTCAATACCCCTGAAAGCATTTTGAGACTAGTGATCCCCCTTTGGGCCCCTTTTAATGTCCTTGGGTTTCCGTCCTTCATGAATGACATTTTCAGGGTTTTTGTGGACAAATTTGATTGTTTTTAGGATGATTTCTTGATTTTTTCTAATGAGGGACTCATGTGAAACATGTTCGAACTGTTTTCCAGTTTTGAGAGAGAATGCCCCTGTATTGTGAAGGGATCAAAGTGTTTTTTTTGAGTACAGAGGATCTAAATTTCTGGGATCATTTTTTTCCCCATCTGTTATTGAATGGCCCCGGTCAAGGTTCAGGCCATTGTGATTGGGTCCAACCAAAACTTCTTTTAAAGGCTCTTCAAGTTTTTGGGTTTTGCCTTTTTTATCGTAATTTTTTGGAATTCTCGTTATTGTTAAACCATTACTGATTTGACCAAAATAGGGTTTTTGATGTGGTAAATTTGGCCTCCTGAGGGCAGTCCTCTGCATTTCAGGAACTTAAGCAGGAGATTCACTTCTGCTCCTGTTCTACGCCACCCTGATGTTTCTCTGCCTTTTCGGGTGGAGGTTGATGCTCTAAAATTGGGGCGGTGCCGGTTTTGTCCCAAAAAGATCCGAGAACTCTAAAAGTAACCTTGTGTGCCTTTTTTCTCTCGAAAATTTTCTCTACCTGAACGTAATTATGACGTAGGAAATCGGGAGTTATGCATGAAGTGGGCTTTTGAAGAGTGGAGAATTGGGCTGGAGGGAGCCAAAAAACGGTGGTGGCCCTTTAAAGGCCATAAGAATCTGGTCTATCGGGAAATCTGCCAGCAAACTCAACCCTAGACAGGCCAGGTGGGCCTTGTTTTCACACGTTTTAATTTTTGTGGTTTTTTTTTCTTCCTGGCACAAAGGGAATGTTAAGGGGATGCCCTCTCGAGGATTTTTATTGCGGACTCCCCTGAGTTATCTGATCCTTCTGTTTTTTTTGAAGAGGGTGTATTTTCTTTCCGCCATTCGCCCAATTTGAGGACTTGCTTGGAGGGGTGTGGGGGTTGGCCCGAGCGCTGCCGGGTTGGAAAATTGTTTTGTCCCGGAACCAATGGAAAAAGAGTGTGATGTCTGGATTCATTGTTCCCCATTGGCTGGGCATCCCGGAATTTTTGGTAAAAGAGACTTGGTTAGTCGGTCCCTTTTGGGGGCCTACCTTGTCTCGTGATGTCAGGGAATTTGTGCAGTTCCCGCGGGACTTGCTCTCGCTCAAGCTTGCTCTCGCTTAGTGGTTTGTTGATTTCCTTGCCTGTGCACAAGGGGCCATGGACCATACTCTATGGATTTCATTTCCGATCTTCCCGTTTCTCAGAGAATGACCACCATTCTGGGTAATTTGTGATTAGGTTTTCCAAAAAGATTACATCTTGTGCCATTACCTAAGTTGCCTTCCTCCTCTGAATTGGTGCGTTGTTCCTTCACGTGGTTCGTTTACACGGCATTCCTGAGAACATTGTGCTGACAGAGGAGTCAGTTTGTTTCCCGATTTTGGAGGACTTTTTGTTTTAAAAATGGGTGTTCAATTGTTTTCTCCTCGGCATTTCATCTCAGACATTGGTCAAAACGAGAGAACAAACCAGACTTGGAGACTTTATTAGATGCTTTGTGTTGCTGATAGGATGAATGTGTCTCTTTTTTGCCTTTGGGTGAGTTTGCTTCTTATTATAGGGCTAGGGTCTGCACTTGATGTCTCCGTTTTTGTAATTCTGGGTTCACCCTCGATTTTCTTCAGGACAGACGGAGGGGTTCTGTCTGTCCGGTGTTGACTCTGTTGGGGGAGCGTATGCAACAGATTTGGGACCAGGTTTGTGGAGAGGTTGTCCTTCTCAGGAAAGGCCCAGCGGGGTTTTCTAACCGGGATAGGACTGATGGTCTCGGGTTTTAAAATGGGGGACTTGGGGCTGGTTGTCTAAGAATTTCCTATGGGGAGTAGCATCTCCTAAATTTAAGCCTAGGTTCATTGGCCTTTAAGTCATTTGGGGATTATTTAATCCTGTTTTTTTCGTTTGCTTCTTCGGGACATTTAATCATAAGTGTTCACAAGTCTTGTTGAAGGGTTTGTTGAGCCAGTGGTTCTGTGCTGTGCCTCCTGCCCCGTTTTGGTTGAGGGCCCCAAACTGGAGTATGTGGTTGAGAAATATTGGGTTCTGTTTTTTAGAGGAAAATCCAGTATTTGGTTTAATGGAGAGGTTTGGGGCAGGAAGACAATTCTTGGGTGTTTGCTCGGACCACATGCAAGGGACTTATCCGTGGTTCATAAACTATCCTGGGCCGGGAATGGTTGCTCAATGAGGGTCGGTGACCCTCCTCAGGGGGGGGTACTGTTGTGAATTGTTTTTTAGTGAGTTCTGAGCAGGGCCCCTCTGGTGGTTACAAGCGGTGTAAATGAAGATTTGGGACTGGGAATCAGGTGTTAGGGTGTCTTATATAAGGAGTCATTTTTCCCCCTCGGTTGCGGTGATCAATTGTTTGGTCTGAAACTTATTCCGTTTCCTTGTAAGGGTGCTGTGTCGTGTCTGATATTCTGCTTACTTAAGACTTTTTCTTCCTTTGGTTTGTGCTATTTTTGCCTTTTGTCAGACTTCGGGGGCCTTCAGGGTCCCCCCCCCGGGGGTTCTGCCTCTCGTTTGGTTTTAGCCTTTGGTTTTTTTCTTTGTTTTTCCCAGTTTTTCAGTGGTGCGTTTTTTTTGTTACACCGGAATAATTTAGGTTTGGGGGTCGGTTTTTTGATCTCAGGTGTTTTGAAAATTAGTGGGCGTTGGTGCTTTTTAGGTTTTCTGGGATTGCTGTAAGTACCCTTTCCTATCTTTTCTATTTACGATTGTTGGGACCAGCTTTTGCTCTCTATTTTCTTACTGAGGTTCTGTATTTCCTTTGTCTAACCGACTTTAAATGTTTGGGGGATTTCTGTTATCTTTGGGTTGGCTCGGGGCAGAAGAGCTTTCCTATTTCTATCTTTAGGTGTAGTTAGTTTCTCAGGCTGTGACGAGGCGGTTTAGGCCAACGTAGGACGCTCACGGCTCTGCCTCTAGTTGGGGGTGGATAGTCAGGGTACTGCAATTCATAGATTCCCAATGCTTGTGTATGCCTGGTTTTACCTGCATCCTCAGCTACCGAAACATAACAGTCAGTCGGTCCACAGTGTAATATAAAATGTGTGGTCGGTCAGTCCAGAGTCTAGTATATAGCTATGGTCAGTCTGTCCATTGTCTATTGTAATTGCTTTGGTCAGTCGGTCCAAAGCCTGGTTAAAATATGTGTAACCAGTCCACAATGCTAGTGTAAATTGTGTGTCTGTTGGTTCAAAGTCTAGTGTAAATGTTGTTGTTAGTCGTCACAGTCTAGTGGAATTTCTGGAGTCAGTCGTTCAACAGTTAGACAAAATTATGAGATCTTTATCTTATAATCGAGGATTGATTGTATATGCTGATAGGAAGCCTATTCTATGACAAATAGGAAATTTTCTTATTTTAGAAGACAGGATTAATGGAGAAGAAATGTTCCTTACCTCTGTACCTAGGAAAGATATGGTTATGTTATATATGAGTGGGTATAGAAAAGTATACATGTGAAAAGCACAAACAGTATATTTCATGTACCAGAAATGTGTAATTAACCTCGGCAGGCCTCAACCTTAAGCTAAACCGACGATATCAGTAATAATATAAACATTAATTACCTGTTTATGAGTTTTTTTTATTTTTTCTTGAAAAACAACAAGTAAAATTTCATGTTCACCCATCTCAAGGGGTATGTCACGTAAATAGTCAAAGGTTTGATTAATATGTTCCTGCTACATGCTTACACAAAGAAAAATATACACACAGTAGGGCTAAAAATTACTTATCTCAGGTATAAGAACTGTGGCCAGTTTTAGTGTGAAAACTGTAGTCAAATCATTCAATAGTTTACTGTATGTGGTATTTTCATCATTTGCTTTTTCTGTAATGTTATAGTTTGACTAAGTTTACTGGAAATGTGGTCAGACAGTCCACCCTAGATAAATGCTGTCATCAGCAGTTCTTTATATAGTGGTAAAATTTTTTAGTATGGCAGTCTAAAAACTTTACTTGGAATTCGTTGAGGCAAGTTCCACACCTATTTTAAATTGCTATGGTCATTTCAGTCAATAACACAGTGCAAATGTTTTTGCCACCAGTCACAGTCTTGTAAAAAGAGGTCAGTCAGTCAACATTTGACATTAATGTTGTGATTTTCCGTCAATAGTTCTTCTGGTATGCATGGAAATGTGGGTCATAATTCCACACCTAGCATAATGCTGTGGTCAGTCAGGCTTTGACTTTGTAAATGTTATAGTCAGGCAGTCAATCTTTACTGCAGTTTGGTCAGGCAGGCCACATTAGTATAATTGCTATGGTCAGTCAGTCCATAAATATGTGTAAAGTTTTTTGCAGGGCAGTCACAGTCATTGTAAAAGTGGTCAGGTCAGTCCACATTTTAGTGAAATGTTGTGGTCTTTCAGTATATAATCTTCTGATCTATCTAGAAATGTTGTCAGAAATTCCACACCTAGCATAATTGCTATTGTGGTCAGTTATCTTAGGATATGTAAATTTTTAGTTAGCCAGTGCAAACTTTATGGAAATGTGGTCAAGTAGATCCAATATCTAATGAAATGGACATGGTTTCAAGTAAGTCCCTTAAACAAGTGCAAATGCTCTCAGTCAGCCAAAGTTTCTGGAAATTGTGGCAGGTAGTCCAACATAGTGTAAATGCTATTGGTTAGTCATTCCTTCAGGACTAATGTAAATGCTTTGATCATTCATCCACCGATAGTGTAAATGTTTTGGTCCATCAACTCCAAACGTTACTACTGTAAAATGTGTAGGTCTTCCACCAGTGTTGTAGTGTAATGTGTGGTCAGTTATCCAGAATCTATTATATATCCTTTGGTCAGGGCGGTCACAGTCTAGTATAAATGCTGTGGTCAGTCAGTCCACATTCTAGTGTAAAATCATGTTGTCAGTCAGTCACAGTCTAGTATAAATACTGTGGTCATCAGTCCACAGTTAGTTTAAATGGGTGTGGTTAGTCAGTCCACAGTCTAGTGTAAGTCTAGTGTAAATCATGTTGTCAGTCGGTCGACAGTTAGAATAAATGCTGTGGTCAGACAGTACTCAGTCTAATGAAGTGGTCAGTAGGTTAACAATCTAATTGTAAAAAGCTTTGGTCAGTCGGTCCAAAGCTGGTATAATTACTGTTGTCAAATCAGTTCAGTCTTGTATAAATGCTGTGGTTAGTCAGTCCACAGTTAGTGTTTCTAGTGTTAAATCATGTTGTTGGTGTCGGTCCGTCAAGTATAAATTCGGGTGGTAAGTCAGTCCATAGGTTAGTGTAAAATTAAGTGTGTCAGTCTGGTTCAAGTCTATTGTAAATACTTTGGTCATTCGGTCCAGCTGGTAGAAATACTGTGGTCAATCGTCCACAGTCTAGTGAAATGCTGGTTCAGTTGCTTCACCAGTCTAGTGTAATGTTGTTTTTAGGCGTCCACAGTCTAGTGAAAATTCTGTGCGTCTGTGTCCACACGTCTTGAGTAAATGGATGAGATCAGTTATCTTATAATCTAGTAATTGAATGTTATACTGCTGATTAGAAGGCCTTATTTCTGTTACTTATAGGAACATTTCTCTTGTTTAGAAGGCAGGATTAAGAAGAATGAAATGTTCTTACTCTGTACGAGATATGGTGATGTTACTACTATGAGTTGGGTATAGAAGATTATACATGTGAAAAACACAGACAGCCTATTCATCAATGTACCAGAAATGTGTAATTACACCCTGCAGGCCAACAACTTATGCTAAACGAAGATTATCAGTAATTATTTTAAAATTAATTACCTGTTATGAGATTTTTTTTTATTCTTTTCTTGAAAAACTACAAGTGAAAAATTTCATGTTTCCACCATCTCATAGGGCGTATGTAACCGGTTAATAGTCAAAGGTGTGGTTGTGATAATATGTTCCTGCTTACATGCTATACCAAAGAATAGTATAACACAGTAGGGCTAAAAAAATTACTTATCTCAGGTTATAAGAACTGTGGCCAGTTTAGTGTGAAAGCTGTAGTTCAATATTCAATAGTTTACTGTATGTGTTATGTCAATCATCTGCTTTATTCTGTAAATGTTATAGTTAGACTACAGTTTACGGAAATGTGGTCAGACAGTCCAACCTAGATACAATGTGTCGTCAGCAGTTGTTATACTAGTGTAAATGTTATAGTATGGCAGTCAAAACTTTACTGGAAATGTGGTGAGGCTTCCACACTAGTTAATGCTAGGGTCATTCAGTCCATAAACAGATTGCAAAAGTTTTGTCCACCAGTTCCACAAGTCCTTTGTAAAAGAGGTGAGTCAGCCACATTTGACATAAATGTTGTGATTATTCGTCAATAGTTTTCTGGTATGCTGGAAATGTGGTCAGAAATCCACACTAGCATAAATGCTGTGGTCAGTCAGTCCTTAGACTCTTGTAAATGTTATAGTCAGGCAGTCAAATCTTTACTGCAGTTTGGTCAGGCAGTCCACACTAGTATACAGTAAATTGCTTTGGTCGGTCAGTTCATAACTAGTGTAAATGTTTTTGAGGCCAGTCCAAGTCCATTCGTAAAAGTGGTCAGTCAGTCCAAATTTTTAGTGGAAAATGTTGTGGTCTTTCAGTTCTATAATCTTTGATCTTCTAGAATTGTTTGTCAGAAATTTACCAACCTAGCATAAATGCTGTGGTCAGTCTATCCTTAGATAGTGTAATTTTTTTAGTTAAGCCAGTGCAAAAACTTTACTGGAAATGTGGTCAAGCAATCCAATCAAATCTTAATGTAAATGGCATTTCAGTAAGTCCTTAAACAGTGCAAATGCTCTCTGTCAGCCCAAAGTTTTCTGGAAAATGTGGCAGGTAGTCCTAACAAAGTGTTAAATGCTATGAGGTTAGCTGTCTTCCGACTATGTAAATGCTTTGATCATTCATCCACTTATAGTTGTAATGCTTTTGGTCATCAATCCAACGGTCTTCTGTTATGTGTCCGGTTCGTCCACAGTGTAGTTTAAATGATGTGGTCAGTTAGTCCAGATGTCTATTATTATTCCTTTTGTCAGGCGGGTCCACAGTCTAGTATAAATACTGTGGCAATCAGTCAAGTCTAGTTTAATTGCTATGGTTAGGTCAGTCCACAGCCTAGTGTAAAGTTCTAGTGTAAATCTAAAAGCTTGGTCAGTCGGTCCAGACTGTATAATTACAGTTGTCAATCAGTCACAGTTAGTTTAAATGACTGTGGTTAGTCAGTCCCACAGTTAGGTAAATCATGTTGTGAGTCGGTCACAGTCAAGTATAAATGCTGAGGTCAAGTCAAGTCCATAGTCTAGTGTAATTATGTGGTCAGTCGGTTCATAGTCTATTGTAAATTCTTTGGTCAGTCGGTCAAAGCTGTATAAATAATGTGGTCAATTCAGTCCACGTCTAGTGTAAATTCCTGTGTTAAGTTGTTCACAGTTAGTGATATGTTGTTTTTAGTCAGTCCACGTCTTGTGTCAAATTCTGGTGGTTGTCGCTCCACAGTCTAGAGTAAATGGATGAGGATCATATTCTTATATCGAGGCATTGAATGATATATGCTGATAAGAAGCCTATTCTGTTAACAAATAGGAACATTTTTTTTTTAGAGGCAGGGTCAGGATAAGAAGAAGAAATGTTCCTTACCTATGTACTGAGATATGGTATTGTTATACAATGAGTTGGGTGTAGAAAGATATACATGGGAAAAAACAAACAGTATATTCTCATGTACAAGGAGGTGTTATTACACCTCGCCAGGCCTACAACTTATGCTAAAACAGACGTTATCAGTAATTATAATAATACTTAAATACTGTTATGCGATTTTTCTTAATTCTTTTCTTGAAATCCACAAGTAAAAAATTTCATGTTACACCATTCACTGGGCATCAGTTCACTGTAATTAGTCAAAGGTTGTGAAAATATGTTCCTGCTACATGTATACACAAAGAAAAATATAACACAATGGCTTATAACATCTCAATTACTAATATTCAGGTATAAGGACTGTGGCGTTAATGTGAAAGCTATAGTCAGTCATTCGATAGCATACTGTTTTGTTATGTTCAATCAGTCTTCAGTCTTTGTAAATGTTATAGTCAGGCAGTCAAATCTATACTGCAATGTAGGTCAGGCAACCAGTCCACACCTAGTGTACAATGCTATGGTCAGTCAGTCCATATACTAGTGTAAAAGTTTTGCAGGCCAGTCAACAGTCATTGCATATGGTCAGTAAGTCCATATTTAGTGTAAATGTTGTTCTTATCAGTCTATAATCTTCTGGTCTTTAATAAATAATAGTCTTTATGATTTAAAGCGCTAAAATATTCCGACGCGCTTTACAGTTTGCACACATTATCATGATTGTAGCCGATGGGGGCTCACAATCTAGATTCCCTATCTGTTGTTATTTTGGAGTGTGGTAGGAAAACCGGAAGAGTACCCGGAGGATAACCCATGCAAACACGGGAGAACTTACATTACTCCTGGCAGATCGTTGTCCTTGGTGGGATTCAAACCCAGGACTCAGCGCTGCAAGGATGCAGTGCTATCCTCTGAGCCACCTTGCTGTCCATTCTAGAAATGTTGTCAGAAATTCTACACATAGCATAAATGCTGTGGTCAGTCATGTCTTAGACTACTGTAAAATTTATGTCAGGCAGTGCAAACTTTACTGGAAAGTGGTCATGCAGTACAAATCTTACTTTAAATGACATAATAATGTAACGTCTTAAGTGCAAATGCTGTGTCAGATCGCCCAAAGACTTCTGGAAATGTGGCAAGGCAGTCCAAACATAGTGTAATGCTGTGAGTTAGTCGTCTTTCGATAATGTAAATGTTTGATATTCATCCACAGACAGTGTAAATGTTTTGGTCAGTCAACTACAACGGTCTCTACTGTAAATGTGTCGGGCCAGTACAGTGTAGTGTAAATGATGTGTCAGTTAGTCATGAGTCTATTAAAAATTCTTTGGTAGGCGGTCCACAGTCTATCAGTACTATAAATACTGTGGTCATTTCAGTCCCACAGTCTGTTTAAATGCTGTTGTTAGTCGTCCACAGTCTAGTGTTAATCTGTTGTCAGTCGGTCACAGTGTAGAGATATAGGCAGTGGTCGGTCAGTCAGAGTTCTTGAATAAATGCTATGTATGGTCAGTCAGTCCATAGTCTAATTTTAATTGCTTTGGTCTGTTGGTCCAAGCCTGGCAAATTTTACTGCTGGTCTTCTGTCCACAGTTAGTGTTAATTCTGTGTTCAGTTGGTTCAAAGTCTAGTGTAAACTGTTGTTGTTCGTCAGTCCACGTTAGATGGAAATTCTGGGGTAGTCGCTCCACAGTCTAGATAAATGATGAGATCATTATGTTTTAATCGAGCATTGAATGATATACTGTGATAAGAGCTATTTATGAAAATTAGGAACATTTTTTATTTTAGAAGGACAGGATAAGGAAGAAGAAAATGTTCCTTAACTCTGTACCTGGAGATATGGTTTATGTAATACTATGAGTTGGGTATAGAAGACATACATGTGAAAAAAACACAAACCTTATATTCTCATGTACAGGAAGGTGGGGGGTTTTTACATCGGCAGGCCTTGAAACTTATTGCCTTATACCGACGATTATCAGTAATTATTATAAACATTATTACTGTTATGAGATTTTTCTTATTCTTTTCTTGAAATCCACAAGTAAAAATTTCAGTGGCCCCATCTCATAGGGGTAAGTCACCTGTAAATATTCAAAGTGTGATAATAAGTTACTGCTACATGCTTACACAAAGATAATTATAATACGTAGGGATAAACCATTACTTATCTAAGGTTTAAGGACTGTGGCAGTTTAGTGTGAAAGCGGTAGTCAGTAATTCAATAGTTTACTGTATGTGTTATGTTCAATCATTCTAGAGTCTTCTGTAAAATGTTATTAGTTAGACTAAGTTTACTGGAAATGTGGTCAGACAGTCCACACCTAGCATAATTCTGTCATTCAGAGTCTTTATGATAGTGTAAATCGTTATTTTTTTTTAAAAGTATGGCAGTCAAACTTACTGGAAATGTGTAAGGCAAGTCCACACTAGTTTAAATGCTTTGGTCATTCTGTCCATTTCAAACAGTGCAAAAGTTTTTGTCCACCAGTCAACAGTCCTTTGTAATGTGGTCTGTCAGTAACATTCTGTAATAATAGTTCGGTTTTGCAGTCATTAGTCTTCTAGTTTACTGGAATGTGGTCCAGAATTCCACACCTATCATATTGCTGTGGTCAGTGCAGTCCTTTGTCTCTTGTAAATGTTATAGTCAGGCAGTCATTTCTTCTACTGCAATTGTTGGTCCACACCTAGTGTAAATGCTTGTGCTTAGTCAGTCCCAAGTCTAGTGTAAATCAAGTTGTCAGTCGGTCCACAGGTCTATATAAATGCTAATGGTCAGTCAGTCATAGCTCTAGTGTAAATGAAGTTGAAGTCGGTTCACCAATCTATTGTAAATGCTTGGTCAGTCAGGTCCAAAGCCTGTTATATTCTGTGGTCAATCAGTCCACAATCTAGTGTAATTCTGGGTTCCGTTGGTTTCAAAAGTCTAGTGTAAAATGTTGTTGTTAGTCAGTCCACAGTCTTGTGGAAATTCTGGGGTCAGTCGTTCCACAGTCTAGTGTAAATGATGAGATTAATTTTCTTATAATCGAGGCACTGTATGATATACTGCTGTTTAGAAGTCTATATCTATGACAAATAGGAACATTTTCTTATTTAGAAAGACAGGATAAGGAGGAAGAAAGGTTCCTTACTCTGCTACTGAGATATGGTTATGTTATACTATGAGTTTGGGTATAGAAGATATACATGTTGAAAAACAAAAACCATATATTCTCATGTACCGGAAGGTGTTTATTACCACCTCGGCAGGCTAGTATTATGCCTAAACCGACGATTATCAGTAATTAATATAAAATAATTACCTGTTATGAGATTTTTCTTATTTCTTTTTTTTGAAATTCACATGAATAAATTCATGCTCCATCAGCTCGTAAGGCGTTAAGTCACCTGGTAAAAATTAGTTCAAAGGCGTGATAATTGTTCCTGCTACATGCTAAACACAAAGAAAATATAAAAAGTAGAGTAATATGACTTATCTCAGGTATATGGACTGTGGCAGTTTAGTGTGAAAACTGTAGTCAGTCATCAATAGTTTACTGTATTATGTTATGTTAGTCATTCTACAGTCTTCTGTAAATGTTATTAGTTTGTCTATAATACTGGAAATGTGGTGAGGCAGTCCACACCTTAGTTTAACTGCTATGCGTTCATTCAGTCATAAAACAGTGCAAAAGTTTTTGTCCACAGTCCACAGTCCTTTGTAAAAGAGGTCGTCAGTCACATTCTGACATAAATGTTGTGGTCATTCAGTCAACAGTCTCTGGTATACTGGAAATGTGGTCAGAAATTCCACACCTAGCTTAAAATGCTAGTTGTCAGTCAGTCCATAGACTCTTGTAATGTTATAGGTCAGGGCACGTCAAATCTTTACTGCAAATGTGGTCAGCAGGGCATACCTAGTGTAAATGCTTGGTCAGTCAGTACAATAGTCTAATGAAGTGGTTCCGTTGGTTCACAATCTATTGTAAATGCTTGGGTCAGTCGGTCCAAAGCCTGGTATAAATACTGTGGTCAATCAGTCCATATCCCTATAAGGCTGTTGCAACACCCAATACGTGTCTGGCGTTCTTCTCCCTTGCCCTGACCCAGTGTGGTCGGATGGTCAGGAAGAATTTATGTGGAAAGGATTCTAGATTCCAGGGTTGTACAGAAATAAGTTGCAATATTTGATTAAATGGCGGGCTCCAGTGGAATGGACAAGTCATGGGAACCAGTCAATAATGTAAATGCTCCTCGCCTGCTCCGCCAGTTTTATCAGGAGGTACCCTGACAAGCTGGTCTGAGTCATCCGGGGTTGTCCCTAAGGGGGGAGTAATGTAAGGTTCTTTGTCTTGTTGACTGTTCCTTGAAACTCAGTTTTCGTCGGCCATTTTGTTTTGACTTTTGCAGCTCCTTGCCCTCAGTTAATATGGAGTTTCAGTTTTCATGTTCTCGCCCTGATTCTTACCTCTTGCTTCTTAAGCAGCCACAGCTGAACAATCAGTGCTCCTGACATCAAGCCTCAGCAGGATGTGACCTGATACTGGAAACCTTGGACTTGGTACTCCAGCTCTTCCCTACGAGGAACCTTGGAACTCTTTTTGGACTCTGGAAACTGCTGTTTGGTGAATCCATGTTTGCAGAGGAATGATGGTACAGAGAAGAGACCTGAACTGCTTTGGATGATTTATTGTAGTGCTGAAGTTACTTCGGCCTGTTGTCTCCTGTCGCTGTTCCTACAAAACTGTGTGAACTTTTCAGCATGCTTGTATGAAGTTATACAAGTAATTTCATTTCAACCTATGTCTCCTGTGTTTTCCCTCGCACCCAAGCACAAGAGGCTATAGGAACTGTACCTATACATGACAGATTCAGGAGCCAATGTTTTGTTGGTCGGCTGGGTCTGGGAATGCAGTGTCTGCTGTGAGGTGGATATCAGATGTCCGTTTAAACCTTATGTGATGACTGTGGTTGGACTTCTCACAAACCATCCAGGTGAGCGCATTCCCTTAAAATTTTACTCTGGGGATGTTACCAAGGTTAACATATTTGTTTTTTTTTTTTCCTTTTATCTCTCCTTCCAGCACTTCTGCTTTTAAAAGATCTGAAGATGGAGGCCGCATAAAGGTACTTTGCGGGAGTGACTGATACAATCCATTCAGATGTACAGACTTAAAAACCGTTTTGAAAGCTACAGGACTCACTAATCATAATTTGCAAGTGTTTGGACAGACTCCCGGAATTGGAGACAGGATGGAGGCTCTAGAGGATCGAGCCCAGGCTCCTGCATAACCCGGAGTCTGGGATCCCCTAATAACCTACTGTTCGTTTTGGTGGTGAACGGAGAAATTCAGGGGGATTTATTAATCATGCAATTATTTTTATCTGCACATGGCTTCACATTTTCCACTGAACGATCCAAGTGCTTACTATATTCATGTTGCTTACCAATAAAGCTTTGATTGTGGGGCAAACCTCTGTTAGAGGACGAGGATGATTGTATGAATCTCCTTGATGCTTTTATTTCTGCCATGGGGCAGGTGTTTGATGACCCAATCGAGGTGCACAGCTGAGCAGATGTTAACTTTGCGCAAGTAAGCGTTTCAGTAAGCGAATATGCCCTGGATTTAGGGATGGGTCTTGATACACTTGGGCACTTCCGCTAAAAAAATTTTTTTTTCGGAAAGGGTTGATCTCACTGATTAAGGATGAAACTTGCTGTGCGACCCTCCATCTGCGTTAGTTAGGTGGACTTTATTAAACTATTGTATCCGTATGATGCTGTCTGACTGAACGCAGAAAGAGGATAGTTCGAAAATAATCGCACTAACCTTTTTACTACCTCCCTCCTCAGATAAGGAACCTTTGAGTAGGATCACAAGGGAACCAGAACCTGAAACCATGAAGGTGGACTCTTTACAAAAGAGGGTTAGTGATGCAGCAAAGACATCGTATAAAAGGAAAATTATGTTTCTACTGTGGTAAGTCAGGCACTTCATTATAAACTCGTCCATGCCGTTCTCGTAAGACTTACTGCAGCAGTCATTCACTGTGAGTGTTGCGAGAGGAGTCTGTCATGTCCGAGCCTCAGCTCAGAGGATTGCTGCAAAGATGATCTTGATTTTCTCGGAAACTTAAACTCTGTTAGATCTGGGGACGATGACGGTATAAACGCTGCAATTTTCAAGTTTCCTCAGCGGGGTCCCAGCTGTGTGTTAAAAGAAACAATTCTCATTTGTTTCCTATTCCATCAAACTTGGGTTTGACTCAGTCTGGGTGGTATAGCTTGCTATGATCGAATCAGGTAGCAAGTGGAAATTTTATGGATATCTCCTTTGCTATGTACAGGGGATACGTTCAGTGAAGAAGGGCTACTCCAGTACAGATGGAGACAGGATGGGATGGCTCTCTACTGACTTCTGGACAGTGATCATGAAACACGAGCCTTTTGAGGGTCCTTAGGGTAAAAGATCATCAGGATAGAATAGGGTCTTTATGCTTACTCTTCTCCCACTTTCAATTATTCTAGGGCTAACCATGCTGCAGGCGCAGAATCATACGATTGTACTGGGAGACCAAGGAGTACACTTTCGGAGAATACAGATGAGGTCAAGGAGTTTCAGCTTGCTCTGTTCTAAAGGAACCCATGGTCAGTCCCTGAACTACCAGCTGTATACCAGGACTATGTGGATTTATGTGACAAGAGATCGCTGATCAGCTTCCTCTCAACCGTCCTTATGATTGTCCAATTGATTATTGCTGTGAGCGAGATACTTCGGTAGATTACCCTAGGGGGCCCCGGAGCTAAAAGTTTTGAAGGATTATATAGACGAAAATTTAGCAAGGGCATGGCTTCATACGGCCCCTCTTCATCTCGCAGGTGCACCCATCTTCTTTGTGAAGAAGAAGATGGAACTTGAGACCCTGCATAGACTATAGGGAACTCAATAAGGTTATATTAGAATCCGTTATCATTGCTTTATCCCTGAGTGTTGGAGAGTGTGCCGCTTGCCAAAAATTTTCTCTAAAACTGGATCTCGTGGGGCCTATAACTTGGTCTGTATTAGTCCTGGGGATGAATGGAAGACTGCTTTCAGGTCTCGCTTATGGACACTTTGAATATTAGTTATGCTTTTGGTTGAGTCCGCCCCAGCACTTTCAACCTTCTGAATGATCTCTTCTGGGATCTCCTAGATACTTTTGTGGTGATTTATCTGGCATGATATTCTAAATTTTTCTCTACTTCCACAGAGGAACATCATGGACATGTGGAATGGTCTTAGACGCTAAGACAAAAACCATCTCAAATCAACTTGAAAAATGTGGAATTCATAGGACCGAAATTCAATTTATGGGGTATGTTACTATTCTACGCAGGGGATTAGTATGGATGGGAAGCATGTACCAAGCCATCAAGATTGGCCAATTCTAGAAATGTGAAGGAGGATGCCAGCGTTTCTTCGGGTTTGCCAAACTTCTATAGACGTTCATAGAATTTTTTGAGGTAGTGTCACTTTCACCCAACTTACCGGAAACAGTTAGTTTCTCCTGGGACCCCGCCAAGCTCAGGAAAGCTTTTTCCTGTTTAAAGGATAAATTTTCCACCGCACCTATCTTAGTACATCCCAGCACTGAGTTGCTTCATAATAGAGGTGGATGCTTCAGACTGTGCCGTTGGAGCTTTACTCTCTCAGAGAACCGTTGGAGAGAAATGTCTTGCATCCCTGTGCCTTTTTTCCAGCTGTTGACTTCGGCTGAGAGGAACTACTATGTGGGAAAATAGAGATTTGTTGGCCATTATTGCAGCCTTCAAGTAATGGAGACACATTTTCAGGGAGGCTGCACAGTCTAGTATAAATGCTGTGGTCAGTCAGTCCACAGTCTAGTGTAAATCATGTTGTCAAGTCAGTCCACAGTCTAGTATAAATACTGTGGTCAATCATCCACAGTCTAGTTTAAATGCTGTGGTTAGTCAGTCCACAGTCTAGTGTAAAGTCTAGTGTAAAATCATGTTTTCAGTCGGTCGACAGTCTAGAATAAATGCTGTGGTCAGACAGTACATAGTCTAATCAAGTGGTCAGTAGGTTAACAATCTATTGTAAATGCTTTGGTCAGTCGGTCCAAAGCCTGGTATAATTACTGTTGTCAATCAGTCCACAGTCTAGTTTAAATGCTGTGGTTAGTCAGTCCACAGTCTAGTGTAAATCATGTTGTGAGTCGGTCCACAGTCTAGATTAAATGCTGAGGTTAGTCAGTCCACAGTCTAGTGTAAATCAGTTGTCAGTCGGTCCACAGTCTAATATAAATGCTATGGTCAGACAGTCATAGTCTTAAATAAGTGGTCTGTCGGTCACAGTCTATCGTAAATACTTTGGTCATTCGGTCTAAAGACTGGTATAAAATACTGTGGTCAATCAGTCCACAGTCTAGTGTAAATTCTGTGTTCAGTTGCTTCACAGTCTAGTGTAAATGTTGTTTTTAGTCAGTCCACAGTCTAGTGAAAATTCTGTGGTCTGTCGCTCCACAGTCTAGAGTAAATGATGAGATCATTGTCTTATAATCGAGGCATTGAATGTTATACTGCTGATAAGAAGCCTATTCTGTTACAAATAGGAACATTTTTCTTTTTTTAGAAGGCAGGATAAGAAGAGAAGAAATGTTCCATACCTCTGTACCTGAGATATGGTTATGTTATATATGAGTTGGGTATAGAAGATATACATGTGAAAAACACAAACAGTATATTCTCATGTACCAGGAAGGTGTTTATTACATCTCGGCAGGCCTACAACTTATGCCTAAACCGACGATTATCAGTAATTAATATAAACATTAATTACCTGTTATGAGATTTTTCTTATTCTTTTCTTGAAATCCACAAGTAAAAATTTCATGTTCCACATCTCACTGGGCTTCAGTCACCTGTAAATATAAATAGTCAAAGGTGTGATAATATGTTTCCTGCTACATGCTATACACAAAGAAAAATATAACACACTTGGCTACAATTACTTATCTCAGGTATAAGGACTGTGGCCAGTTTAGTGTGAAAGCTATAGTCAGTCATTCGATAGCTTACTGTTTATGTTATGTTCAATCATTCTACAGTCTTCTGTAAATGTTATAGTCAGGCAGTCAAATCTTACTGCAAATGTTTTCAGGCAGTCCACATCTCGTGTAAATGGTGTGGTCAGTCAGTCCATAAACTAGTGTAAAGTTTTTGCAGGCCAGTCCACAGTCCATTGTAAAATGGTCAGTAAGTTCACATTCTAGTGTAAATGTTGTGGTTATTCAGTCTATAATCTTCTGGTCTTCTAATAATAATAATAATCTTTATTTTTATATAGCGCTAACATATTCCGAAGCGCTTTACAGTTTGCACACATTATCATCACTGTAGCCGATGGGGCTCACAATCTAGATTCCCTATCTGTATGTTTTTTTGGAATGTGGTAGGAAACCGGAGTACCCAGAGGAAACCCACGCAAACACAGGGAGAACATACAAACTCCTTGCAGATGTTGTCCTTGGTGGGATTCAAACCCAGGACTCCAGCGCTGCAAGGATGCAGTGCTATCCACTGAGCCACCGTGCTGCCCATTCTAGAAATGTTGTCAGAAATTCTACACATAGCATAAATGCTCTGGTCAGTCAGTCCTTAGACTAGTGTAAATTTTATAGTCAGCCAGTGCAAACTTTACTGGAAATGTGGTCAAGCAGTCCAAATCTAATTTAACCCCTTAATGTCCACTGACGTGCAGAGTCCGTCATGACCAGGTGTCAGTTTTGGCACCTTGACGGACTCTGCACGTCATGGCTTTGATCTACCACTGTGTGTAAACAAACAGTGTTAGTTCAGTGCCGACAGCTGTCTATGACAGCTGAGAGGCACGGGAAGAGGTGAAGGGACCCATGACATCTGTTCCTGCACCCAGATCGCTGTGATTGGTCAGTCAATCTGACTGACCAAACACAGCATGATCGCACAGGAGATGCAGCACTTCCTACCTGATCAGAGGAGAAGCTGGCAGTGGAAGCTGCTGACCTGCTGCTGTGAGAGCCGGGGGAGGAGCTGGAACAGCCAGGGACGAGCTGAGCACTTCCCGCCGGCTGATTAACCCTGCTGATGCCGTGATCATGAGCGATCACTTCATTTGGAGGACAGTGAAGAGATGCAGGGACCAAATGACAGAGTCTCTGCATCTCAAACTGCTGTAATTGGATAGTAAATGTAACTATCTAATCACAGCAGTGTGTCAAATGCTGCAAACAGTAGCTCAGCTACATCTTATCACTCTGTCTGTGACATTGTTAGAGATAAGAGCTGTGCTGCTGTGAAACTTGTGTGGAATCCAAATTTTGTTGGAAAAAATGAGAAATCGCTGGTCAACTTTTAACACTTATAACTTCCTAACAAATAAAATTTTGTTTCCAAAATTGTGCTGATGTAAAGTAGACATGTGGGAAATGATATTTATTAACTATTTTTTGTGACATATCTCTGTGATTTAAGGGCATAAAAATTAAAAATTTGAAAATTGCAAAATTTTCAAAATTTTCGCCATATTTCCATTTTTTTCATAAATAACCGCAAGTTATATCGAAGAAATTTTACCACTACCATGAAGTACAATATATCACGAGAAACAATCTCAGAATCGCCAAGATCCGTTGAAGCGTTCCAGAGTTATAAGCACATGAAGAGACAGTGGTCAGAATTGTAAAAATAGGCCTGGTCCTTAACCTACAAAATGGATTGGTCGTTAAGGGGTTAAATGACTTGATCAGTAAGTCCTTAAGTGCAAATGCTGTGCTCAGTCAGCCCAAAGACTTCTGGAAATGTGGCAGGCAGTCCAAACATAGTGTAAATGCTGTGGTTAGTCAGTCTTCAGACTAATGTAAATGCTTTGATCATTCATCCACAGACAAGTGTAAATGTTTTGGTCAGTCAACTCCAACGTCTACTGTAAATGTGTCCGGTCAGTCCACAGTGCAGTGTAAATGATGTGGTCAGTTAGTCAAGAGTCTATTAAAACTCTTTGGTCAGGCGGTCCACAGTTTACTCTAAATACTGTGGTCAATCAGTCCACAGTCTAGTATAAATGCTGCGGTTAGTCAGTCCACAGTCTAGTGTAAATCATGTTGTCAGTCGGTCAACAGTGTATATAAATGGTGTGGTCGGACAGTCCAGAGTCTAGTATAAATGCTATGGTCAGTCAGTCCATAGTCTATTGTAATTGCTTTGGTCTGTTGGTCCAAAGCCTGGCATATATACTGTGGTCATTCAATCCACAGTCTAGTGTTAATTAAGTGTTCAGTTGGTTCAAAGTCTAGTGTAAATGTTGTTGTTAGTCCATCCACAGTCTAGTGGAAATTCTGGGGTCAGTCGCTCCACAGTCTAGACTAAATGATGAGATCATTATCTTATAATCGAGGCATTGAATGATATACTGCTGATAAGAAGCCTATTCTATGACAAATAGGTACATTTTCTTATTTTAGAAGACAGGATAAGGAGAAGAAATGTTCCTTACCTCTGTACCTGAGATATGGTTATGTTATACTATGAGTTGGGTATAGAAGATATACATGTGAAAAACACAAACAGTATATTCTCATGTACCAGGAAGGTGTTATTACACCTCGGCAGGCCTACAACTTATGCCTAAACCGACGATTATCAGTAATTAATATAAACATTAATTACCTGTTATGAGATTTTTCGTATTCTTTTCTTGAAATCCACAAGTAAAAATTTCATGTTCCACTATCTCATAGGGCGTGAGTTACCTGTAAATAGTCAAAGGTGTGATAATATGTTCCTGCTACATGCTATACACATAGAAAAATATAACACAGTAGGGCTAAAATTACTTATCTCAGGTATAAGGACTGTGGCTACTTTAGTGTGAAAGCTATAGTCAGTCATTCAATATTTTACTGTATATGTTATATTCAGTCATTCTACAGTCCTCTGTAAATGTTATAGTTAGACTACAGTTTACTGGAAATGTGGTCAGATAGTCCACACCTAGCATAAATGCTGTCGTCAGCCAGTCTTTAAACTAGTGTAAATGTTATAGTATGGCAGTCAAAACTTTACTGGAAATGTGGTGAGGCAGTCCACACCTAGTTTAAATGCTATGGTCATTCAGTCCATAAACCAGTGCAAAAGTTTTTGTCCACCAGTCCACAGTCCTTTGTAAAAGAGGTCAGTCAGTCCACATTCTGACATAAATGTTGTGGTCATTCTGTCAATAGTCTTCTTGTACACTGGAAATGTGGTCAGAAATTCCACACCTAGCATAAATGCTGTGGTCAGTCAGTCCTTAGACTCTTGTAAATGTTATAGTCAGTCAGTCAAATCTTTACTGCAAATTTGGTCAGGCAGTCCACACCTAGTGTAAATGCTATGGTCAGTCAGTCCATAAACTAGTGTAAAAGTTTTTGCAGGCCAGTCCACAGTCCGTTGTAAAAGTGGTCAGTCAGTCCACCTTCTAGTGTAAATGTTGTGGTCATTCAGTCTATAATCTTCCGGTCTTCTAGAAATGTTGTCAGAAATTCCACACCGAGCATAAATGCTGTGGTCAGTCAGTCGTTAGAATAGTGTAAATTTTATAGTCAGCTAGTGCAAACTAAACTGGAAATGTGGTCAAGCAGTCCAAATCTAATGTAAATGACATGGTCAGTAAGTCCTTAAACAAGTGCAAATGCTGTGCTCTGTCAGCCCAAAGTCTTCTGGAAATGTGGAAGGCAGTCCAAACATAGTGTATATGCTGTGGTTAGTCAGTCTTCAGACTAATGTAAATGCTTTAATCATTCATCCACAGACTAGTGTAAATGTTTTGGTCTGTCAACTCCAACGTCTACTGTAAATGTGTCCGGTCAATTCCACAGTGTAGTGTAAATGATGTGGTCTGTTAGTCCAGAGTCTATTATAAATTCTTTGGTCAGGCGGTCCACAGTCTAGTATAAATGCTGTGGTCAATCAGTCCACAGTCTAGTGTAAATCATGTTGTCAGTCGGTCCACAGTCTAGTATAAATACTGTGGTCAATCAGTCCACAGTCTAGTTTAAATGCTGTTGTTAGTTAGTCCACAGTCTAGTGGAAATCATGTTGTCAGTCGGTCCACAGTCTAGTATAAATACTGTGGTCAGTCAGTGCATAGTCTAGTATAAATGAAGTGGTCAGTCGGTTCACAATCTATTGTAAATGCTTTGGTTAGTCGACCGAAAGCCTGGTATAAATACTGTGGTCATCAGTCCATAGTCTAGTGTAAATTCTGTGTTTAGTTGGTTCACAGTCTTGTGTAATTGTTCTTGTTAGTCAGTCCACAATCTAGTGTAAATTCTGTGTTCAGTTGGTACACAGTCTAGTGTAAATGTTGTTGTTAGTCAGTCCACAATCTAGTGGAAATTTGGGGTCAGTAGCTCCAAAGTCTACAGTAAAATGATGAGATCATTTTATAATCGAGGCACTGAATGATATACTGCTGATAAGAAGCCTATTCTATGACAAATAGGAACATTTTCTTATTTTAGAAGACAGGATAAGGAGAAGAAATGTTCCTTACCTCTGTACCTGAGATATGGTTATGTTATACTATGAGATGCGTATAGAAGATATACATGTGAAAACACAAACTGTATATTCTCATGTACCAGGAAGGTGTTATTACACCTCGGCAGGCCTAGAACTTATGCCTAAACCGACGATTATCAGTAATTAATATAAACATTAATTACCTGTTATGAGATTTTCTTATTCTTTTCTTGAAATCCACAAGTAAAAATTTCATGTTTCACCATCTCACTGGGCATCAGTCACCTGTAAATAGTCAAAGGTGTGATAATATGTTCCTGCTACATGCTATACACAAAGAAAAATATAACACACTAGGGCTACAATTATTTATCTCAGGTATAAGGACTGTGGCCAGTTTAATGTGGAAAGCTATAGTCAGTCATTCGATTACTTACTGTATATGTTATGTTCAATCATTCTACAGTCTTCTGTAAATGTTATAGTCAGGCAGTCAAATCTTTACTGCAAATGTGGTCAGGCAGTCCACACCTCGTGTAAATGCTATGGTCAGTCAGTCCATTAACTAGTGTAAAGTTTTTGCAGGCCAGTCCACAGTCCATTGTAAAATGGTCAGTAAGTCCACATTCTAGTGTAAATGTTGTGGTTATTCAGTCTATAATCTTCTGGGCTTCTAATAATAATCTTTATATAGCGCTAACATATTCCGCATCGCTTTACAGTTTGCACACATTATCATCGCTGTAGCCAATGGGGCTCACAATCTAGATTCCCTATCAGTATGTTCTTTTTGGAGTGTGGTAGGAAACCGGAGTACCAGAGGAAACCCACACAAACACGGGGAGAACATACAAACTCCTTGCAGATGTTGTCCTTCATGCGATTCGAAACAGGACTCCAGCGCTACAAGGATGCAGTGCTATCCACTGAGCCACCATGCTGCCCATTCTTGAAATGTTGTCAGAAATTCTACACATAGCATAAATGCTGTGGTCAGTCAGTCCTTAGACTAGTATAAATTTTATAGTCAGCCAGTGCAAACTTTACTGGAAATGTGGTCAAGCAGTCCAAATCTAATTTAAATGACATGGTCAGTAAGTCCTTAAGTGCAAATGCCGTGTCCAGTCAGCCCAAAGACTTCTGGAAATGCGGCAGGCAGTCAAACATAGTGTAAATTCTGTGGTTAGTCAGTCTTCAGATTAATGTAAATGCTTTGATCATTCATCCACAGACAAGTGTAAATATTTTAGTCCGTCAACACCAATGTCTACTGTAAATGTGTCCGGTCAGTCCACAGTGTAGTGTAAATGATGTGGTCAGTTAGTCCAGAGTCTAGTGTAAATCATGTTGTCTGTCGGTCCACAGTCTAGTATAAATGCTGTGGTTAGTCAGTCCACAGTCTAGTGTAAATCATGTTGTCAGTCGCTCCACAGAGTAGTATAAATGCTGTGGTCGGTTAGTCCAGAGTCTAGTGTAAATGAAGTGGTCAGTCGGATCACAGTCTATTGTAATTGCTATGGTCTGTCGATCCAAAGCCTGGTATAAATACTGTGGTCAATCAGTCCACAGTCTAGTGTAAATTCTGTGTTCAGTTGGTACACATTCTAGTGTAAATATTGTTGTTAGTCAGTCCACAGTCTAGTGGAAATTCTGGGGTCAGTCGCTCCACAGTCTAGAGTAAATGATGATATCATTATCTTATAATCGAGGCATTGAATGATATATTGCTAATAAGAAGCCTATTCTATGATAAATAGGAACATTTTCTTATTTTAGAAGACAGGATAAGGTGAAGAAATGTTCCTTACCTCTGTACCTGAGATATGATTATGCTATAGTATGAGTTGGGTATAGAATATATTACATGTGAAAAACACAAACAGTATATTCTCATGTACCAGGAAGGTGTTATTACACCTCGGCAGGCCAAGAACTTATGCCTAAACCGAGGATTATCAGTAATTAATATAAACATTAATTACCTGTTATGAGATTTTTTTTATTCTTTTCTTGAAATCCACAAGTAAAAATTTCATGTTCCACCATCTCACTGGGCGTCAGTCACCTGTAAATAGTCAAAGGTGTGATAATATGTTCCTGCTACATGCTATACACAAAGAAAAATATAACACACTAGGGCTAAAATTACTTATCTCAGGTGTAAGGACTGTGGCCAGTTTAGTGTGAAAGCTGTAGTCAATCATTCGATAGTTTACTGTGTATGTAATGTTTAATCATTCTACAGTCTTCTGTAAATGTTATAGTTAGACTACAGTTTACTGGAAATGTGGTCAGACAGTCCACACCTAGCATAAATGCTGTCGTCAGCCAGTCTTTATACTAGTGTAAATGTTATAGTATAGCAGTCAAAACTTTACTGGAAATGTGGTGAGGCAGTCCACACCTAGTTTAAATGCTATGGTCATTCAGTCCATAAACCAATGTAAAAGTTTTGTCCACCAGTCCACAGTCTATTGTAAAAGAGGTAAGTCAGTCCACATTCTGTCAAATGTTGTGGTCATTCAGTCAATAGTCTACTTGTATACTGGAAATGTGGTCAGAAATTCCACACCTAGCATAAATGCTGTGGTCAGTCAGTCCTTAGACTCTTGTAAATGTTATAGTCAGGCAGTCAAATCTTTACTGCAAATGTGGTCAGGCATTCCACACCTAGTGTAAATACCATGATCAGTCAGTCCATAAACTAGTGTAAAAGTTTTTGCAGGCCAGTCCACAGTCCATTGTAAAAGTGGTCAGTCAGTCCACCTTCTAGTGTAAATGTGGTCATTCAGTCTATAATCTTCTGGTCTTCTAGTAATATTGTCAGAAATTCCACACCTAGCATAAATGCTGTGGTCAGTCAGTCCTTAGACTAGTGTAAATTTTATAGTCAGCCAGTGCAAACTTTACTGGGAATGTGGTCAAGCAGTCCAAATCTAATCTAAATGACATGGTCAGTAAGTCCTTAAACAAGTGCAAATGCTGTGCTCAGTCAGCCCAAAGTCTTCTGGAAATATGACAGGCAGTCCAAACATAGTGTAGATGCTGTGGTTAGTCAGTCTTTGAGACTAATGTAAATGCTTTGATCATTCATCCACAGACAAGTGTAAATGTTTTGGTCCGTCAATTCCAACGTCTACTATAAATGTGTCCGATCAGTCCACAGTGCAGTGTAAATGATGTGGTCAGTTAGTCAAGAGTCTATTAAAAATTCTTTGGTCAGGCGGTCCACAGTTTACTATAAATACTGTGGTCAATCAGTCCACAGTCTAGTATAAATGCTGTGGTCAGTCAGTCCACAGTCTAGTGTAAATCATGTTGTAAGTCGGTCCACAGTGTAGTATAAATGCTGTGGTCAGTCAGTCCAGAGTCTAGTATAAATGCTATGGTCAGTCAGTCCATAGTCTATAGTAATTGCTTTGGTCTGTTGGTCCAAAGCCTGGCATATATACTGTGGTCATTCAATCCACAGTCTAGTGTTAATTATGTGTTCAGTTGGTTCACAGTCTAGTGTAAATGTTGTTGTTAGTCAGTCCACAGTCTAGTGGAAATTCTGTGGTCAGTCGCTCCACAGTCTAGAGGAAATGCTGTGTTCAGTCGGTTAATAATCTAGTGGAAATTCTGGGGTCAGTCCACAGTCTAGAGTAAGTGATGAGATCATTATCTTATAATCGAAGCATTGAATGTTATACTACTGATAAGAAGCCTTTTCTATGATAAATAGGAAAATTTTCTTATTTTACAAACAGGATAAGGAGAAGAAATGTTCCTTTCCTCTGTACCTGAGATATGGTTATGTTATATTAGGAATTGGGTATAGAAGATATACATGTGAAAAACACAAACAGTATATTCTCATGTACAAGGAAGGTGTTATTACACCTCGGCAGGCGTAGAACTTATGCCTAACCGATGATTATCAGTAATTAATATAAATATTACCTGTTATGAGATTTTTCTTATTCTTTTCTTGAATCCACAAGTAAAAATTTAATGTTCCACCATCTCGCTATGCGTCAGTCACCTGTAAATATTCAAAGTTGTGATAATATGTTCCTTCAACATGCTATACACAAAGAAAAATATAACACACTATGGCTAAAATTACTTCTCTCAGGTATAAAGACTGTGGCCAGTTTAATTTTTAATGAAAGCTGTAGTCACTCATTCAATAGTTTATTGTATATGTTATGTCAGTCATTCTACAGTCTTCTGTAAATGTTATAGTTAGACTACAGTTTACTGGAAATGTGGTCAGACAGTCCACACGTAGCATTAATGCTGTCATCAGCCAGTCTTTATACTAGTGTACTAGTATGGCATTCAAAACGTTACTGGAAATGTGGTGAGGCAGTCCACACCTAGTTTAAATGCTATGGTCATTCAGTCCATAAACCAGTGTAAAAGTTTTTGTCTACCACTCCACAGTCCATTGTAAAAGAGGTCAGTCAGTCATTAGTCTACTTGTATACTGGAAATGTGGTCAGAAATTGCACACCTAGCATAAATGCTGTCGTCAGTCAGTACTTAGACTCTTGAAAATGTTATAGTATGGCAGTCAAAACTTTACTAGAAATTTGATCAGGCAGTCCACACCTAGTGTAAATGCTATGGTCAGTCAGTCCATAATCTAGTGCAAAAGTTTTTGCGGCCACTCCACAGTCTATTGTAAAAGTGGTCAGTCAGTCCACATTCTAGTTTAAATGTTGGGGTCCCTTCTGTCTATAGTCTTCTGGTCTACTAGAAATGTCAGAAATTCCGCACCTAGCATAAATGCTGTGGTCAGTCAGTCCTTAGACTAGTGTAAATGTTATAGTCAGTCAGTGCAAACTTTACTGGAACTGTGGTCAAGCAGTCCAAATCTAGTGAAAATGACGTGGTCAGTAAATCTTTTAACAGGTGCAAATGCTGTGCTCAGTCAGCCCAAAGTCTTCTGACAATATTGTCAGGCAGTTAAAACCTAGTGTAAATGTTGTTGTCAGTTATCAAACTAATGATACATGCTTTCATCAATAATTATCCACAAATTACAGTAAAAGTTTTGATTCGTCAGTCCAAGATCTACTGTAAAGATGTACAGTCTAGTGTAAATGATGTGGTCGGTCCATCCACAGTCTCTTATAAATGCTTTGGTCAGTAGGTCCAAAGTCTAGTAGAAATGCTGTGGTCAGTCAGTCCACAGTTAGTGTAAATGTTATGGTTATTCAGTCCATAGTCTACTGGTCAACTGGAAATGTGGTCAGGAATCCACACCTAGCATAATTGATGCTCATTCAGTCCTTAGACTACTGTAAATGCTTGGATCAGTCAGCCCATGGTCTAGTGTAAATATTGTTTTTAAGTCCACAGACTACAATACACAACTTTCCAATTACACTTAGATGGAAGCCCATATTTTATTTACCGTATATACTTGCGTATAAGCCGAGATTTTCAGCCCATTTTTTAAGGCTGAAAGTCCCCCTCTCAGCTTATACGCAAATCATATATGGGGTTCGGCGGGGGAGGGGGAGCAGGGGTGTCAGATCATACTTACCCCTCCGCCGGCGCGTCTCTGCAGCCCCCCTGCTTCTCCCACAATCTCAGGCTCCTTCCTGCAGCGGTACATAGTACCGCTCATTAAAGTCATGAATATGCACATTTTCATGACTTTAATGAGCGTTACCACGTGACCGCTGTAGGAAGGAAGAGCTGCCGGAGACCGCGGGAGAAGAGCAGGGGCTGCAGAGACGCGCTGGCGGGGGGGTGAGTATAAGCGATATTCACCTGTCTCCGGTCCACTGTTGCGCGCCGCTGTGTCCTCCGCGTCCTCTGGCTGTGACATTCAGGCAGAGGACGCGATGACGTAGTTAGTGTGCGCCGCACCCTCTACCTGAGCACACACTGACAAAAGGACCCAGAAGACAGCGGCGCACAGCGGTTGACCGGCGACAGGTGAATATCTCAGGTGCCGAGGCCCTGAGCGAGCGGTGACACCGGTACCTGGCCCCAGCGACGAGAGGTGAGTATGTCTTTTTTTTTTCTATTGCAGCAGCAGCGGCAGCATATGGGGCCTGTACTATGGAGCATCTTATGGGGGCATAATCTATGGGGCATCATATGGGTGCATAATCTGTGGAGCATCTTATGGTTGCATAATCTATGGAGCAGCATATGGGGCCAATACTATGGAGCATATGGGGGCATAATCTATGGAGCATATGGGGGCATAATCTATGGAACATATGGGGCATAATCTATGGAGCACCATATGAGGCATAATCTATGTAGCACCATACGGGTGCATAATCTATGGAGCACCATATGGGGGCATAATCTATGGAGCATATGGGGCATAATGTATGGAGCATATGGGGCATAATCTATGGAACATATGGGGCATCATCTATGGAGCACAATATGGGGCATAATCTATGGAGCACCATATGGGGCATAATCTATGGAGCACCATATGGGGGCATAATCTATTGAGCATCATATGAGGCATAAAATATATGGAGCATCTTCTGGGGGCATAACTTTTATGGAGCATCATATGGGGCATATTATTCTATGGCGCATCTTATGGGGCCATTAATAACCTTTATGGAGCATTATATGGGGAGTATTTTGTATGGAGATTTATATGGGGCTCCTGATTCAATATGGATATTCAAAAACATTTAACCTACTGTTGTCTCAATTAATTTTACTTTTATTGGTATTTATTTTTATTTTTGTAATTTACCAGTAGCTGCTGCATTTTCCACCCTAGGCTTATACGCGAGTCAATAAGTTTTCCCAGTTTTTTGTGGCAAAATTAGGGGGTCGGCTTATACGCGGGTCGGCTTATACATGAGTATATACGGTATGTTTTTTAAAACTGTACCAGCTTTCTAAAAACTAATGTGATACGTCATATCCATGCTGGAGGAATACCATTCATCATCCGTTAGATTGAATTTAAATGTAAATCTGAAAAAGGAATCAATTTTCCCTGTTTTATAATTTCAATCAAATAGGCAATCCCCTTATTTCTCCAAGTTTTAAATTCTCCCAATTTCATTAACTCCAGTGAAAGGGAATTGTGCCATATTGGATGGAGTAAAGGGTATGATACCCTGTTCCCTAGTAATTTTTTTAGCCACATCCAGCATGAACAGTTCACACCAAGGAGCATATTGGTTACAATTTTAGCTCATTCATGTTGGGAATATTAGATTCAACATTGATAAAAGATAAGTGTATTTTTCTCAGCATATTAATCCCAAAAACTCTTTATAACTATCTAAGTTTACAATACTGAAGTTGACATGCCAAGTACCACTTTATATTGGAAGACCTCAACCATCATGAACCTCCACAAAAGTTAGTTACTCCTGCCTATGCTGCTTCATATAACATCATATTATGCCAATGTAAACTTTCTCTCATTCTGCAAAAATTATGCCTACATACAGGGAAAATAATTACTTGATATTAACCAACACTTTTTTCTCATTAATCGTGTTTTTGTTGTGCTAAATATTGAATATGTCATTATCCATATAAGCTGATATGTAGCAGACAATTTCCGCTTATCTCTACTAAACCAGTTAGTATCAGGATTACATAAAGAAATATACAAATGACTCCCCTCTCCCTATCTGCTACTGAAAACCGAAGTCTATAATCAGGGATAAATAGAATTAGAACATGAGACTCGCGCCCCAATTTTTTCTAGCGTCAATAGATCTATTAGGAAGTTTTCAGACATGTACACCTGCTAATCTTCTGCTCATCTATAGGATCCTCCTACTTCCCTCATACCTCTCTCCTGCTGTTTGTGTGCGCCCCTGTGATGACAACGTCCTGACCTGTAATTCCACAGCGCCGAGTTCTAACGTTATGATGTTACGCCTTTATGACATCATAAAAGAGGAGAAGCATTGGAACCTGGGGACCATGTTGTCCTGTGGACGCACACAGCCTGCTGCTTCCTTACCAGCAATTTACAAATGCTCTGTACGTCTCTACATTTCAGTTTGCAGTAGAGTAATATGTATTTGATTTAAAAGCACAGTTTTATAAAATAAAAAAAATATCAATTTTTAAAAATGTTTAAAAAAAGCTAAATTTGCTCCTTCCATTGTAAGGTGTGCAGTATTTTTGCAGAAATATTGCTCTTCTAAGCAAACAATCAGATTTTAGCTTCAATATTACAGACACTGGTAAAATATGTGACTGGTTGTAATGGGGCCTTGTGTAACCACCATAATTCCGGGAAGAGCAGGAGCTGTTAGAGGAGCTAAGGGAACACAGACACAGTCATCAAGTTATGAGAGTATTTAACTTTGATACATTCCAAAGTGTGAATTGCTGAAACACACAGAATGAATAAAGCCATGTATCACATGTGTCTGCAACAAAAAGAACACACCGCAGACTCATTCATTCTCTATGCGACTGAATTCAGCGATATATCAGGTAGTTCCATAGCGAATGAATGGAGCAGAGGTTTTTATGCTGCACCTCCAAAATGCTTTCTTCAGATCGGTGAGGGTCCTCTTGGTTGGATCTCCACCAATCAGGAAGTTATCACTTATTCTATGCTAGAAAATTAATGTGATATTTGGATGCAATTCGGCCCAAGGCCCTTTTGTATTTAGGGATATAAGCCCCTAATTACATTAGTTTACCTTGTTGGCATAGAATTAGCATGTGTTCTTATAATTCTAATTAATTATAGTAATTACCTGTCCTGTGTCACCTCTTCCACATCTTCATGCTTCACCTGAATCACACCAATTGCACAGGTGATTGGAAAATAGAGCTGAAAGTTCTAAGTCATTGTGACATCATCTATCTATGACATGATCAGTGATGACAAGCATAGGATGCTGGAAAGGACATTGGATGATTACATAAAGTGTCACAATGGTGGAGGATGCACAAGAAATTATAAGGGCTGTTATGTAAAGAGTTAATAAAAACCCACCTGGTCACTCTCCTATAATAATAACACTCTACTACACACAGCTTCTTAGTTGGAAGGCTGTCTGATCATAGGTTTATTGAATGATGATTGAGTCTACACGGTCAATATAAGAATTAATAAAAAGAAAAGTATAAACTACCCTGTAGTCAGAGTTCTTTGCAATGATAGCTCAGTCATCAAATGCCAAAATCTGAAAACTCCTGTGTACATTTCTACATTTACTGACCAGTTGCACACATAAATGCAAGATAATTTTCCACCACTACCCGATAAAACCACCAAACAGCTTCAATGGTATACAATGGCTACTGCTTACATAGCCCCAAAACATCACCCATCACCTATCCAACCTTAACCCCTCTCTGACATCTGACGTACTATCCCGTCCATAAAACCCGTGACAATCTGACCATGGACGGATAGTACGTCAAGGCGATCAGCTGCGCTCCCGGAGGGAGCGCAGCTAATCGCCGCCGGGTGTCAGCTGATTATCACAGCTGACACCCGTGACTGTGTGTCAGGAGCGGTCACGGACCGCTCCCGGCACATTAGCCCCTAGCACACCGCGATCAAACATGATCGCGGTGTACTGGGGCACAGGGAAGCATCGCGCAGGGAGTGGCTCCCTGCGCGCCCCCTGAGACCCTCAGACCAGCGCGATGTGAGGCTGTCTGCTGACCGGATCCAGGCAACGGCATGACTCTGACAGCCTGAGCCTTGCACTGCCTGAGCGATCGCTGGTGTGACAGTGTGCTGTGCACACTGTCACACCAGCGATCTGATAAAATACAGTGATGTCCCACCCTGGGACAAAGTAAAAAAGTTAAAAAAATAAAAATAAACATGTTATAAAAAAAAATCCAAAATAAATAAAAAAAAAAAAATTATTCCCCAATAAATTCATTTCTTCCTGTAAATAAAAAAAACAAAACAATAAAAGTACACATATTTGGTATCGCCGCGTCCGTAACAACCCCCCCTATAAAACTGTCCCACTAGTTAACCCCTTTAGTGAACCCCTTAAAAAAAAAAAAAAAAACGAAGCAAAAAAATCAATGCTTTATCATCATACCGCCGAACAAAAAGTGGAATAACGCGCGATCAAAAAGACCGATATAAATAATCATGGTACCGCTGAAAATCCATCTTGTCCGCAAAAAACGAGCTGCCATACAGCATCATCAGCAAAAAAATAAAAAAGTTATAGCTCGCAGAATAAAGCGATGCAAACATAATTATTTTTTATATAAAATTGTTTTTATTCTATAAAAGCGCCAAAACATAAAAAAATGAATAAAATGAGTATCGCCATAATCGTACTGACCCGAAGAATAAAATTGCTTTATCAATTTTACCACACGCGGAACAATAAAAACGCCTCCCCCAAAAGAAATTCATGAATTGCTGATTTTTGTTCATTCTAACCTCCCAAAAATCGAAATAAAAAGCGATCAAAAAATGTCACGTGCTCAAAAATGGTACAAATAAAAACGTCAACTCGTACCGCAAAAAATAAGACCTCACATGACTCTGTGGGCCAAAATATGCAAAAATTATAGCTCTCAAAATGTGGCGATGCAAAAAAACTATTTTTGCAATAAAAAGCGTCTTTTAGCGTGACAGCTGCCAATCATAAAAACCCGCTATAAATAGTAAATCAAACCCCCCTTTATCACCCCCTTAGTTAGGGAAAAGTAATAAAATAAAAAAATGTATTTATTTCCATTTTCCATTAGGGTTAGGGTTAGGGTTGCGGCTAATAAGTTAGGGTTGGCGCTAAAGTTAGGATTAGGGTTAGGGTTGGGATTAGGGGTGTGTTAGGGTTAGGTTTGTGGTTAGGGTTGGGACTAGGGTTAGGGTGTGTTGGGGTTAGGGTTGGAGTTAGAATTGGGGGGTTTCCGCTGTTTAGGCACATCAGGGGCTCTCCAAATGTGACATGGCGTCTGATCTCAATTCCAGCCAATTCTGCGTTGAAAAAGTCAAACGGTGCTCCTTCACTTCTGAGCTCTGCCATGCGTCCAAACAGTAGTTTATCCCCACATATGGGGTATCAGCGTACTCTGGACCCCAAGAGTTATTGTGCAATTTGTCCTATTTCTTCTGTTACCCTTGGAAAATAAAAAACTGGGGGCGAAAATATCATTTTTGTACAAAAAAAATATTTTTTGTTTTTACGGCTGTACATTATAAACTTCTGTGAAGCACTTGGGGCTTCATAGCGCTCACCACACACCTAGATAAGTTCCTTGTGGGGTCTATTTTCCAAAATGGGGTCACTTGTTGGGGATTTCCACTCTTTAGGCGCATCAGGGGCTCTCCAAATGTGACATGACGCCCCCAGACCATTCCATCAAAGTCTGCAATCCAAAACGTCACTACTTCCCTTCCGAGCCCCAACGTGTACCCATACAGTAGTTTTCTCCCACATATTGGGTATCAGCGTACTCAGGACAAATTGGACAACAACTTTTGGGGTCAAATTTCTCCTGTTACCCTTGTAAAAATAAAATATTGGGGCGAAAAAAATCATTTTTGCAAAAAAAAAATAAATATTTTTTATTTTTACGGCTGTGCGTTATAAACTTCTGTGAAGCACTTCGGGGTTCAAAGTGCTCACCACACATCTAGATAAGTTCTTTGTGGGGTCTATTTTCCAAAATGTCGTCACTTGTGGGGGGTTTCCACTGTTTAGGCGCATCAGGGGCTCTCCAAATGCGACATGACGCACCCAGACCATTCCATCAAAGTCTGTAATCCAAAACGTCACTACTTCCCTTCCGAACCCTGACGTGCGCCCATACAGTAGTTTTCTCCCACATATTGGGTATCAGCGTACTCAGGACAAATTGGACAACAACTTTTGGGGTCCAATTTCTCCTGTTACCCTTGTGAAAATAAAATATTGGGGGCGAAAAAATCATTTTTGTAAAAAAAAAGGTATTTTTTATTTTTACGGCTGTGCGTTATAAACTTCTGTGAAGCACTTCGGGGTTCAAAGTGCTCACCACACATCTAGATAAGTTCCTTGTGGGGTCTATTTGCCAAAATGGGGTCAATTGTGGGGGGTTTCCACTGTTTAGGTGCATCAGGGGCTCTCCAAATGTGACATGACGCCCCCAGACCATTCCATCAAAGTCTGCAATCCAAAACGTCACTACTTCCCTTCCGAGCCCCGACGTGTGCCCATACAGTAGTTTTCGCCCACATATTGGGTATCAGTGTACTCAGGACAAATTGGACAACAACTTTTGGGTTCCAATTTCTTCTGTTACCCTTGTGAAAATAAAATATTGGGGGCGAAAAAATAATTTTTGTAAAAAAAAAAAGATTTTTTATTTTACTGCTGTACGTTAAAACTTTAGTGAAACACCTGGGGGTTCAAAGTTCTCACCACACATCTAGATAAGTTCCTTGAGGGGTCTAGTTTCCAAAATGGTGTCATTAATGGGGGTTTCCACTGTTTAGGCAGATCAGGAGCTCTCCAAACACGACATGGCGTCCAGCGAATTCTGCGTTGAAAAAGTCAGACGGCGCTCCTTCCCTTCCAAACTCTGCCATGCACCCAAACAGTGGTTTACCCCCACATATGGGGTATCAGCGCACTCAGGACAAATTGCACAATAACTTTTGGAGTCTTGTTACCCTTGGAAAAATAAAAATTGGGGTGAAAAGATCATTTTTGTGGAAAAAATATGATTTTTAAATTTTACGGCTCTACGTTATAAACTTGTGTGAAGCACTTGGGGGTTCAAATTGCTCATCAAAAATCTAGATAAGTTCCTTAGGGGGTCTAGTTTCCCAAACGGGGTCATTTGTGGGGGGTTTCCACTGTTTAGGCACATCAGGGGCTCTCCAAATGCAACATGGCATCCAAACTCAATTCCAGCCAATTTTGGTTGGAAAAAGTCAAATGGTGCTCCTTCCATTCCGAGCTCTGCCGTGCGTCCAAACAGTGGTTCCCCCCACATATGGGTATCAGCGTACTCAGGACAAATTGTACAACAACTTATATGGTCCAATTTCTCCTGTTACCCTTGGGAAAATAAAAAATTAGTGACTAAAAGATAATTTTTGTGGGAAAAAAATAGGATTTTTTATTTTCATGCCCGGGCATTATAAACTTGTGTGAAGCACTTGGGGGTTCAAAGTGCTCACCAAAGATCTAGATAAGTTCCTTAGGGGGTCTAGTTTCCAAAATAGGGTCACTTGTGGGGGGTTTCCACTGTTTAGGCTCATCTGGGGCACTGCAAACGGAACATGACCCCCATCAACGTCTGCATTCCAAAACGATACTACTTCCTTTCCAAGCCCTGCCGTGCGCCCAAACAGTTTCCCCCCCCCACATATGGGGTATCAGCGTACTCAGGACAAATTGGACAACAACTTTTGGGGCCCAATTTCCTTGGGAAAATTCAAAAATTTGGGACTAAAAAATCATTTTTGTGGAAAATTGTTTTTTTTTTTTTTCACACCCAGGCATTATAAACTTTTGTGAAACACTTGGGGGTTCAAAGTGCTCACAACAGATCTAGATAAGTACCTTAGGGGGTCTAGTTTCCAAAATGGTGTCACTTGTGGGGGGTTTCCACTGTTTAGGCGCATCAGAGGTTCTCCAAACGCGACATGGCATCCAATCTAAATTCCAGCCAATTTTAGTTTGAAAAATTCAAACGGCGCTCCTTCCCTTACGAGCTCTGCCGTGTGCCCAAACAGTGGTTTTCCCCCACACATTGGGTATTGGCGTACTCAGGAGAAATTGCATAACAACCTTATCTGTCAATTTTCTCCTTTTACCCTTGTGAAAATAATAAAAAAGTTTGTAAAAGATCATTTTTGTGGCTAAAAAGTAAAATATTCATTTTTTCCTTCCACGTTGCTTTAGTTCCTGTGAAGCACCTGAAGGGTTAATAAACTTCTTGAATGTGGTTTTGAGTACCTTGAGGGATGCAGTTTTTAGAATGGTGTCACTTTTGGGTATTTTCTGCTATATAGACCCCTCAAAGTGACTTCAAATGTGAGGTGGTCCCTAAAAAAAATGGCTTTGTAAATTTTGTTGTAATAATGAGAAATCGCTGGTCAACTTTTAACCCTTATAAATTCCTAACAAAAAAAAATTTTGTTCCAAAATTGTGCTGATGTAAAGTAGACATGTGGTAAATGTTATTTCTTAACTATTTTGTGTGACATATTTCTCTGTTTTAAGGGAATAAAAATTTAAAGTTTGAAAATTGTAAAATTTTACAAATTTTCGCCATATTTGCGTTTTTTTCAAAATAAACGCAAGTTATATCGAAGAAATTTTACCACTAACATGAAGTACAATATGTCACGAGAAAACATTCTCAGAATCGCGAAGATCCGTTGAAGCGTTCCAGAGTTATAACCTCATAAAGAGACAGTGGTCAGAATTGTAAAAATTGGCCCGGTCATTAACGTGCAAACCACCCTTGGGGGTGAAGGGGTTAACTGGTCAACTTAGTAAGTGGAACATTATGTAATGGATACAATACATACAATGCACAATGCAATACATACATACAACATAATGAATCACCTTCCTGTACCTGTTATGCGCTCGGTTGCAACAACTTTATTGTATAATGGATTGCAACCGAACACTGGGTCCGCAATGCAGTTTATAGTCACTGCTGCCGAACACCCCTAGAGAATGAGGGTCAAACTGACAACAGAAATCTAACATTAGATCTCGCCTGTGTTACTTCACACTAGGGGAGATGTAGAATTGGCACTCAGTTAACGTCACGGGAGATGTGCTATCGACTGGCGTAGATGTAGCCCTGTTAATGGCACAGAAGCCACTTGCCAGATATTAGGTTTGGACTATGTGCTGCAAGCTGGTATAGACGCAGCCCCATTGACTGCACAGAAGCTAAGTGCCAGCCGCTAGGAAGTGCGTGCAACTAACGTCAGGCGTACGTGCTACCAGCCGGCGTGAGACCGGACTGAGCAACTCTCTGTTCAGCTTGGCATGCAATGCCCAGGTTACGCGCCCCACAGTCTGCTCAGGGTGTATAGCTACCCCATATTCGTAGCAATACTGCGCCACATTGGCTACCTGCCTGGCATAAGCTAAACCTGCCTGAAGGACCTGTGCTAATTAGCCGAGCGTACTCTGGCATTGGCAGGTCCCGGAGAGCAAAGCTAGAGAGCACGTGGAGCCCAGATTCTGGCACGTCCACGCAAAAGCACTGCCTATATTAGTATGATCTGACCACACCGCAGTCAGACAAGCTATTTAAGGGCTAAGCTCCGCCCCCAGCCATCGGTGACGTCATCCGTGACCAATCAGACGGTGCCAGGTCAGAGGATCAGCTGACATTAACCACCAATCATGGCTTGCCATGTCACGGACATGCTCAGCGCAGGCATTTCTGGACTTAGGCTTACAAGAGCCTTTTCCTGTTCTGTAACCTAGGTTTAAGGCTACTAGGAACAAAGACCCGAGTAACTATTTGTGCCTCTAGGGTATTGGCTAGGCATTGAGAACGATGGTGAAGCTGAGCAGCATCTGTCTCGTCTGGATGGGAGACCACAGACTCCTCGGATCCCGCCGTTGCCCGATGCCTAAAATTATCCCCCCCTGTAACATCCCCCCCACTTGACGCTCATATTCCTCAATGAGCAGGGGAGCATGAATATGGTCCACGGGTTCCCAAGTGCGATCCCTCCACTATACCAAATAGAATTTTTTGCCACGAACCACCTTAGACCCCACAATCGCCTCTACCTCGAAATCCTCACCCCCGGTGTCAGAAGCGTGTTGAGCTTCCGAGAATTTCGTCAGGCGAACGGGTTTCAGGAGCGACACATGGAATGTGTCATGTATCTTCAAGTGCCGAGGCAATTGCAGACGATACACCACGGGACTTACTTGGGCCAGAATTTTAAAAGGACCAATAAACCTGGGGGTGAATTTAGCCGATTCCCCGCGACCTCTGATATTGCGAGCCGCGAGCCAGACCCTGTCGCCCAGAGAGAATACGGGAGCTGGACGACGATGAGTGTCAGCTGACTGTCTCATCCGATTTTTGGAGCCCAACAATGCTTCCTGCGTCTGATCCCAGACGTCCCGCGCCTCCATAGCCCAATCTCTGACCCCAGGCTCCCCAGAGTTAACTGGCAGAGGGACTGGCACACGCGGGTGCTGACCATTGTCCAAAAGGAAAGGGGTCTGACCTGTGGAATCCGCCACTGCATTGTTTAGAGCAAACTCTGCCCAAGGAAGCAAAGTTGCCCAATTATTATGATTGGCAGAAACGAAATGACGCAAGTATGTCACAAGTGTCTGATTAGTGCGTTCCACCAGACCGTTGGTCTCCGGGTGATAGGCAGTAGAGAGGTTCAGTTCAATACTACACAAATTACACAGTTCTCTCCAAAACTGAGAGGTGAACTGAGGACCTCGGTCACAAACAATCCTATCAGGCATACCGTGAACATGGAAAACGAGACGGATAAACAGTGATGCCAGAAGCCGGGAAGAAGGAACCCTAGGAAGGGGTACCAGGTGAACCATCTTAGAAAAATGGTCAGAAACCACCCATATGGTCATATTACCCCGGGACTTAGGCAACTCAACCACGAAATGCATCCCAATCAGCTCCCAAGGTCTATCCACCACGAGTAACGGATGTAGAAGAACGGTCGGACTCTGATGAGACGATTTATTTCTCGCGCAGGAGATACATGCTTGGACGTATTCTTTAACGTTATGGGACAACAGAGGCCACCAATACGAGCATTGGAGGAACTCAGTGGTGCGTTTGATTCCAAAATGACCTCCAATCTTAGAGGCATGTGCCCATGAGAGCACCTCATTCTGTAGATTGGGAGGAACAAACGTCTTCCCGGGTGGAAACTGGTCTAGAGTCACCGGTGCCACCGTTCGCATACTCTCAGGAGGGACGATAAGTCTGGGCTTGTCATCGTTCTCCGTCGTATCCACGGACCGAGATAGAGCATCCGCCTGAGGATTCTTCTCCCCTTTTAGAAAGTTGATGGTAAAATTGAATCGGGCAAAAAAGAGAGACCACCGAGCCTGCCTCGGGTAGAGATGCTGCGCCGTCTGCAGGTACGAGAGATTCTTATGGTCTGAATACACCACAAATGGATGTTTAGCTCCCTCCAAAAGATACCTCCATTCAACAAAAGCCAACTTTATGGCGAGTTATTCTTTATCCCCAATAGTATAATTCCTCTCCGCTGGACAAAAGGTCTTGGAGAAGAAGAAACATGGTCTTCTCCAACCCTGCCCATTCTTTTGAGAAAGGACAGCACCTCCTCCTACAGAGGAGGCATCGACCTCCAGAAAAAATGGCTTATTGACATCTGGCCGATGTAGGATGGGAGCTTTCGAAAAATAAGACTTGATCTCCCGGAAAGCCTCAGATGTCTCTTTAGACCAGTTTTTTGGGTTGGCACCTTTCTTGGTTAGCGTGGCCAAAGGAGCCACCAGTGTGGAAAAATGCAGTATAAATTGCCGATAATAATTGATGAACCCCATGAAGCGCTGTACCGCCTTCAGAGAATGGGGCTCCTGCCAATTCTGTACGGCTACCAATTTTTGGGGATATATGGCCAAGCCCTTACTGGATACAATGTACCCCAAGAATGGTAATGACTCTTGTTCAAACTGGCATTTCTCCAGCTTGCAATACAGAGAATTTGCGCGCAAACGTTCAAAAACTCTACGAACATCCTCTCTGTGTGTGGAGAGGTCCGGGGAAGAGATCAGGATATTGTCAAGATATACTACCACGGAGTACAGTAGCAAATCTCGAAAGATATCGTTGACGAAATCCTGAAAAACGGCGGGGGCATTGCATAACCCGAAGGGCATGATCAGGTACTCGTAGTGCCCATCACGAGTATTAAAAGCCATCTTCCACTCGTCGCCCTCACGGATCCGTAAAAGATTATATGCCCCACGCAGATCCAATTTTGTAAAGATCTTAGCCCCTCGCAACCTGTCGAACAACTCAGAAATCAGAGGCAGAGGATATTTGTTCTTAATGGTGATGGCATTTAATCCTCTGTAATCTATGCATGGACGTAGGTCACCTCCTTTCTTCTGGACAAAGGAAAACCCCGCTCCAGCAGGAGAGACCAATTTCCTGATAAACCCCCGAGCCAGGTTCTCCTTGATGTAATCGGACATGGCCTGGGTCTCGGGGACAGACAGGGGGTAAACTCTACCGCGAGGAGGCTCTGATCCGGGAATCAAATCTATAGCGCAGTAATAGGGTCGGTGGGCAGGCAAGGTCTCTGCAGCTCTATTAGAAAAAACGTCTGCAAAACTCCAATACTACTCTGGAAGTGCCTCCAGACCGGCCCGCGGTTCTAAGACCACCTTCCGGATTGATGCCACCATACACTGGGTAGCACATCTCTCACCCCATGAATAAACTGTCCCCGTTTTCCAGTTTATATGTGGATTGTGAGAATGTAGCCATGGAAGACCCAATAGCACCTCATCCAATCCACCGGGAAGAATAAGGAATGAGATATCCTCCCGGTGACCCTGAGGAAACGACATGGTGAGGGGGATAGACTGGTGTGCGATTTGTGTGTCTAACATGGAACCGTTGACTACCCTGATGTTTATGGGTCTGGACAGTAACTCCATAGGAACGGCATGCTTCTGGGCAAAGGTTGATGACAAAATATTGCCATCGGCCCCAGAATCCACCACCGTATTGGCAGCAACCGTGGTTGCTCCGAAGAGCAATGTCACCTTATAGGCTAGTCTGGAGGAAGAAGTCTCTGAGTCTAACACACCTCCTCCAATGGTGGTTAGACACTCGCGTTCTCCCGCTCGCTTGGAACCATTATTATTGGGGTACTCCAAGAGATGCGTAGGACGGGAATGAGGGAACCATTTCCTGGAAAGTCTCCTGAAATACTGGATGTGCTAGAAATGAGTTCAAATGCAATGCTGCAATGTGTCAAAACCCGGTACCCAGTAACGCGTTACTGCATGGACGCTGCTACCCTGGTATCCACGGCATTCCTCACAAGCGCTACACTTCTGATACGGGGATCATTATCCCTGCAGGTAGCTAGCCCCACTTTATAGGAATCCTCTAGGCATCTAATTACAGTGCCTTCCTATTCTGGGTACCGGGTTTTGGCACATGGCAGCATTGCATTTGAACTCATTTCTAGCACATCCAGTATTTCAGGAGACTTTCCATTAATTTTACTCTCATTAAACAGGGGTGTACTCTCAGAGCCCCTTCACCAGCAACACTGTATGGAACTGATTTTCTGATGAAGGTCCCACAAAGTACCGAAAACGTTTAAAATGGACTTCTGTTTGTCTGGATGCAAATAAAGCAAAATTTCGAATTGTTCCACTTGTTGAGTGCCAAGTTTATTTATAATATTGTACGTCTGGTTGGATACCTGACTTGTGCACCACCTACTCATTTCCATTGAGTGCCGTGCTTCGTATTATAGGAACCATTTCCTGGTCAGGGATATATCCATTGGCTCCGGTTCCGTGTCTGGAACCACGGATTCGGAAATAGGTTTAGAAAATGACGGTGCCAATGGAAACCGAGATTTAGAGACCTTCAGCTCCAACTTTCTTTCTGCATGACGTAAATCTATTCGGTTGGCGAGGGTCATTAACTCTTCCAGGGAGGTTGGAATCTCCCTGGTGGCTAGAGCATCTTTTATATGCCCAGCCAAACCATTCCAGAACACCGGGATTAGCGACGGTTCAGACCAATCTAGTTCTGCCGCTAATGTCCTGAACTGGACCGCATAGTGACTGGCGGTGGTCGAACCCTGCACTAATGTAAGCAGCTTAAGAGCTGTATCATGTGTAACCTGAGGACCGAGGAACACACTTTTTAGGGTTCTCAGAAAGAGACCCACATTGGCCACTACGGGTCACTCCGTTCCCACAGAGGAGTAGCCCACTCCAAGGCCTTGCGGGTAAGTAATAGGATAACGAAACCCACTTTAGACCTTTCGGAGGGGAACCATGCCTTCATCATTTCTAGCTGAATGGAGAATTAATAAACCCTCTGCAGGATTTACTGTCACCAGAAAATTTTTCCAGAAGAGCAAAATGCGGTAATGACACTTTAGCAGCTACCGCAGCTTTCACAGCAGCAAAGTTTACGATATTTGCTGCTTGTGGGTACCTGAGTAGCTACTGCAGTGAGTTCAGCAACTGGAGCGGCCTGCTCCAGAGACCCAAGTCTGGCCTCTAGTTGCTGAACGTAGCGCTGCAGCTGCTGGTTGTCAGCCATGGTCGGCTAGACCCTAGCGGTCAGATACTGTTATGCGCTCGGTTGCAACAACTTTATTGTATAATGGATTGCAACCGAACACGGGGTCCGCGATGCAGTTTATAGTCACTGCTGCCGAACACCCCTAGAGAATGAGGGTCAAACTGACAACATAAATCTAACATTAGATCTCGCCTGTGTTAATTCACACTAGGGGAGATGTAGAATTGGCACTATCTCCGTTAACGTCACGGGAGATGTGCTATCGACTGGCGTAGATGTAGCCCTGTTAATGGCACAGAAGCCACTTGCCAGATATTAGGTTTGGACTATGTGCTGCAAGCTGGTATAGACGTAGCCCCATTGACTGCACAGAAGCTAAGTGCCAGCCGCTAGGAAGTGCGTGCAACTAACGTCAGGCGTACGTGCTACCAGCCGCGTGAACCGAACTAGCAACTCTATGTCCTCATTGGCATGCAATGCGCCCCCAGGTTATGCGCCCCACAGTCTGCTCAGGGTGTATAGCTACCCTATATTCGTAGCAAGACTGCGCTAATGTTAGCTACAGGTTCGCGCACCCTCAGTCTGCTCAGGGTGTATAGCTACCCTATATTCGTAGCAAGACTGCCACATTAGCTACAGGTTACGCGCCCCACAGTCTGCTCAGGGTGTATAGCTACCCTATATTCGTAGCAAGACTGGCCACATTGGCTACAGGTTAGCGCCCCATAGTCTGCTCAGGTGTATAGCTACCCTATATTCGTAGCGATACTGCGCCACATTGGCTACCTGCCTGGCATAAGCTAAACCTGCCTGAAGGACCTGTGCTAATAAGCCGAGCGTACTACTGGCATCGGCAGGTCCCGGAGAGCAAAGCTAGAGAGCACGTGGAGCCCAGATTCTGGCACATCCACACAAGAGCACTGCTATATTAGTATGATCTGAACGTGCCGCGGACAGACAAGCTATTTAAGGGCTAAGCTCCGCCCCCAGCCATCTCTTCAATCGCATCATCGGTGACGTCATCCATGACCAATCAGATGGTGCCAGGTCAGAGTATCAGCTGACATTAACCACCAATCATGGCTTGCCATGTCACGGACATGCTCAGTGCAGGCATTTCTGGACTTAGGCTTACAAGAGCCTTTTCCTGTTCTGTAACCTAGGTTTAAGGCTACTATGAACAAAGACCCGAGTAACTACTTGTGCCTCTTGGGTATTGGCTAGGCATTGGGATCGACGGCAAAGCTGAGCAGCATCTGCCTCGGCTAGGTCTGGATAGGAGACCACAGACTCCTCAGATCCAGTTTCAGATCCTGCCGTCGCCTGATGCCTAACAGTACCCAAGTTACATTCCTCAAAACCTAAAACAAATTTTCAAATAATAAAAATATATATATTTGTCAAGCAGTTCAGAGTGCAGCAGACACATATATATAGGTGTGTTCATTTAGAATGACATCACAAGATGTTCAGTCAATAAAGTGCAATTTATGTATTGAAAAAAAAATAACAGCAATAAAAAACACAAGCGAAAACATGAGAAAAAATACATATAGTGATATACTGTCAATAATATCGAACAAATCTGTATCAGTTTGCAAATAAACCAAAATAATTGTTTGTTTAAACATAGGGCCGGTGTGCACAGGTGATCATAATTAGTGTTATGTATATAATATATATTTTATTATTTTTTTCAAAGAAATAAGGGCAAGTTGGACACTTTTGTTTTCCACTGTTCCATTAGGAATTATAACATCATCTGTGAAACACATATTTTGCACTACTACCCAACTCATAGATTGCATTCTCCACCTATCCAGGCCTTCATTTCCTCTAACTAAATATCATTAACCCCTTCCTGACCAATCCTTTCATGCGCACTCTATGCCTATCCTGTGTCTGCTACCATGCTCATCAATCAACCTGTGCAGAAAGCCTTTAAGTCTGAGCCATAGTAAGGGCCACAGAGAAGCAGAAAAGACGGCTTCATCTTGTATATCTGTTAGTCTAGCTTTTCCAAGGTGGGGAAGATTAGCACACCTGAAAGAGAGTATCGCCATTATATAGACAGGTAGAGGCAGCTGATCGCTTTGATCGTACTATCCCGTCCTTGGGAATTAAGTCCCAGGTCACATGGACAGGATAGTACGTCCGATGCAGAAAGGGGTTAAATGCTGTGGTTAGTCAGTTCACAGTCTAGTGTAAATCATGTTGTCAGTCGGTCCACAGTCTAGTATAAATGCTGTGGTCAGTCAGTACATAGTCTAAATGAAGTGGTCAGTCGGTTCACAATCTATTGTAAATGCTTTGGTCATTCAGTCCAAAGCCTGGTATAAATACCATGGTCAATCAGTCCACAGTTTAGTGTAAATTCTGTGTTCAGTTGGTTCACAGTCTAGTATAAATGTTGTTGTTAGTCAGTCCACAGTCTAGTATAAAAACTGTGGTCAATTAGTCCACAGTCTAGTGTAAATCATGTTGTCAGTCGGTCCACAGTCTAGTATAAATACTGTGGTCAATTAGTCCACAGTCTAGTTTAAATGCTGTGGTTAGTCAGTCCACAGTCTAGTGTAAATCATGTTGTCAGTCGGTCCACAGTCTAGTTTAAATGTTATGGTCAGTCAGTCCATAGTCTAGTGTAAATGAAGTGGTCAGTCGGTTCACAATCTATAGTAAGTGCTTTGGTCAGTTGGTCCAAAGCCTGGTATAAATACTGTGGTCCATCAGTCCACAATCTAGTGTAAATTCTGTGTTCAGTTGGTTCAAAGTCCAGTGTAAATGTTTTTGTTAGTCAGTCCACAGTCTAGTGGAAATTCTGGGGTCAGTCGCTCCACAGTCTAGAGTAAATGATGAGATCATTATCTTTTAATCGAGGCATTGAATGATATACTGGTGATAAGAAGCCTAGTCTATGACAAATAGGAACATTTTCTTATTTTAGAAGACAGGATAAGGAGAAGAAATGTTCCTTACCTCTGTACCTGAGATATGGTTATGTTATACTATGAGTTGGGTATAGAAGATATACATGTGAAAAACACAAACAGTATATTCTCATGTACCAGGAAGGTGTTATTACACCTCGTCAGGGCTAGAACTTATGCCTAAACCGACGATTATCAGTAATTAATATAAACATTAATTACCTGTTATGAGATTTTTCTTATTCTTATCTTGAAATCCACAAGTAAAGATTTCATATTCCACCATCTCATAGGGCGTAAGTCACCTGTAAATAGTCAAAGGTGTGATAATATGTTCCTGCTACATGCTATACACAAAGAAAAATATAACACACTAGGGTAAAATTACTTATCTCAGGTATAAGGACTGTGGCCAGTTTAGTGTGAAAGTTGTAGTCAGTCATTCAATAGTTTACTGTATGTGTTATGTTCAATCATTCTACAGTCTTCTGTAAATGTTATAGTTAGACTACAGTTTACTGGAAACGTGGTCAGACAGTCCACACCTAGCATAAATGCTGTCGTCAGACAGTCTTTATAATAGTGTAAATGTTATACTATGGCAGTCAAAACTTTACTGGAAATGTGGTGAGGCAGTCCACACCTAGTTTAAATGCTATGGTCATTCAGTCCATAAACCAGTGCAAAAGTTTTTGTCCTCCAGTCCACAGTCCTTTGTAAAAGAGGTAAGTCAGTCCACATTCTGACATAAATGTTGTGGTCGTTCAGTCAATAGTCTTCTGGTATACTGGAAATGTGGTCAGAAATTCCACACCTAGCATAAATGCTGTGGTCAGTCAGTCCTTAGACTCTTGTAAATGTTATAGTCAGGCAGTCAAATCTTTACTGCAAATTTGGTCAGGCAGTCCACACCTAGTGTAAATGCTATGGTTAGTCAGACCATAAACTAGTATAAAAGTTTTTGCAGGCCAGTCCACAGTCCATTGTAAAAGTGGTCAGTCAGTCCACATTCTAGTGTAAATGTTGTGGTCATTCAGTCTATAATCTTCTGGTCTTCTAGAAATGTTGTCAGAAGTTCCACACCTAGCATAAATGCTGTGGTCAGTCAGTCCTTAGACTAGTGTAAATTTTATAGTCAGCCAGTGCAAACTTTACTGGAAATTTGGTCAAGCAGTCCAAATTAATGTAAATGACATAATCAGTAAGTCCTTAAACAAGTGCAAATGCTGTGCTCAGTCAGCCCAAAATCTTCTGGAAATGTGCAGGCTGTCCAAACATAGTGTAAATGCTGTGGTTAGTCAGTCTTCAGACTAATGTAAATGCTTTGATCATTCATCCACAGACTAGTGTAAATATTTTGGTCCGTCAACTCCAACGTCTACTGTAAATGTGTCCGGTCAGTCCACAGTGTAGTGTAAATGATGTGGTCAGTTAGTCCAGAGTCTATTATAAATTCTTTGGTCAGGCGGTCCACAGTCTAGTATAAATGTTGTGGTCAATCAGTCCACAGTCTAGGGTAAATCATGTTGTCAGTCGGTCCACAGTCTAGTATAAATACTGTGTCAATCAGTCCACAGTCTAGTTTAAATACTGTGGTTAGTCAGTCCACAGTCTAGTGTAAATCATGTTGTCAGTCGGTCCACAGTCTAGTATAAATGCTGTGGTCAGTCAGTACATAGTCTAAATGAAGTGGTCAGTCGGTTCACAATCTATTGTAAATGCTTTGGTCAGTCGGTCCAAAGCCTGGTATAAATACTGGGGTCAATCAGTCCACAGTCCAGTGTAAATTCTGTGTTCAGTTGGTTCACAGTCTAGTGTAAATGTTGTTGTTAGTCAGTCCACAGTATAGTGGAAATTCTGGGGTCAGTCGCTCCACAGTCTAGAGTAAATGATGAGATCATTATCTTATAATCGAGGCATTGAATGATATACTGCTAAGAAGCCTATTCTATGATAAATAGGAACATTTTCTTATTTTAGAAGACAGGATAAGGAGAAGAAATGTTCCTTACCTCTGTACCTGAGATATGGTTATGTTATACTATGAGTTGGGTATAGAAGATATACATGTGAAAAACACAAACAGTATATTCTCATGTACCAGGAAGGTGTTATTACACCTCGGCAGGCCTACAACTTATGCCTAAACCGACGATTATCAGTAATTAATATAAACATTAATTACCTGTTATGAGATTTTTCTTATTCTTTTCTTGAAATCCACAAACAAAAATTTCATGTTCCACCATCTCATAGAGCGTAAGTCACCTGTAAAAAGTCATAGGTGTGACAATATGTTCCTGCTACTTGCTATACACAAAGAAAAATATAACACAGTAGGGTTAAAATTACTTATCTCAGGTATAAGGCCTGTGGCCAGTTTAGTGTGAAAGCTGTAGTCAGTCATTCAATAGTTTACTGTATTGTTATGTTCAATCATTCTACAGTCTTCTGTAAATGTTATAGTTAGACTACAGTTTACTGGAAATGTGGTCAGACAGTCCACACCTAGCATAAATGCTGTCGTCAGCCCATCTTTATACTAGTGTAAATGTTATAGTATGGAAGTCAAAACTTTACTGGAAATGTGGTGAGGCAGTCCACACCTAGTTTAAATGCTATGGTCATTCAGTCATTAAACCAGTGCAAAAATTTTTGTCCACCAGTCCACAGTCCTTTGTAAAAGAGGTGAGTCAGTCCACATTCTGTCATAAATGTTGTGGTCATTCAGTCAATAGTTTTCTGGTATACTGGAAATGTGGTCAGAAATTCCACATCTAGCATAAATGCTGTGGTCAGTCAGTCCTTAGACTCTTGTAAATGTTATAGTCAGGCAGTCAAATCTTTACTGCAAATGTGGTCAGGCAGTCCACACCTAGTGTAAATGCTATGGTCAGTCAGTCCATAAACTAGTGCAAAAGTTTTTGCAGGCCAGTCCACAGTCCATTGTAAAAGTGGTCAGTCAGTCCACATTCTAGTGTAAATGTTGTGGTCATTCAGTCTATAATCTTCTGGTCTTCTAGAAATGTTGTCAGAAATTCCACACCTAGCATAAATGCTGTGGTCAGTGAGTCCTTAGACTAGTGTAAAATTTATAGTCAGCCTGTGCAAACTTTACTGGAAATGTGGTCAAGCAGTCCAAATCTAATTTAAATGACATGGTCAGTAAGTCCTTAAACAAGTGCAAATGCTGTGCTCAGTCAGCCCAAAGACTTCTGGAAATGTGGCAGGCAGTCCAAACATAGTGTAAATGCTGTGGTTAGTCAGTCTTCAGACTAATGTAATTGCTTTGATCATTCATCCACAGACTAGTGTAAATGTTTTGGTCCGTCAACTCCAAAGTCTACTGTAAATGTGTCCGGTCAGTACACAGTGTAGTGTAAATGATGTGGTCAGTTAGTCCAGAGTCTATTATATATTCTTTGTTCAGGCGGTCCACAGTCTAGTATAAATGCTGTGGTCAGTCAGTCCACAGTCTAGAATAAATGCTGTGGTCAGACAGTACATAGTCTAAATGAAGTGGTCAGTAGGTTAACAATCTATTGTAAATGGTTTGGTCAGTCGGTCCAAAGCTTGGTATAAATACTGTTGTCAATCAGTCCACAGTCTAGTTTAAATGCTGTGGTTAGTCAGTCCACAGTCTAGTGTAAATCATGTTGTCAGTCGGTCACACAGTCAAGTATAAATGCTGTGGTAAGTCAGTCCATAGTCTAGTGTAAATGAAGTGGTCAGTCGGTCCACAGTCTATTGTAAATACTTTGTCAGTCGGTTCAAAGCCTGGTATAAATACTGTGGTCAATCAGTCCACAGTCTATTGTAAATTCTGTGTTCAGTTGGTTCACAGTCTATTGTAAATTCTTTGGTCAGGCAGTCCGCAGTCTAGTATAAATGTTATGGTCGGTCAGTCCAGAGTCTAGTGTAAATGAAGTGGTCAGTCGGTTCACAGTCTATTGTAATTGCTTTGGTCTGTTGATCCAAAGCCTGGTATAAATACTGTGGTCAATCAGTCCACAGTCTAGTGTAAATTCTGTGTTCAGTTGGTTCACAGTCTAGTGTAAATGTTGTTGTTAGTCAGTCCACAGTCTAGTGGAAATTCTGGGGTTAGTCGCTCCACAGTGTAGAGTAAATGTTGAGATCATTATCTTATAATCGAGGGATTGAATGATATACTGCTGATAAGAAGCCTATTCTATGATAAATAGGAACATTTTCTTATTTTAGAAGACAGGATAAGGAGAAGAAATGTTCCTTACCTCTTTACCTGAGATATGGTTATGTTATACTATGAGTTGGGTATAGAAGATATACATGTGAAAAACACAAACAGTATATTCTCATGTACCAGGAAGGTGTTATTACACCTCGGCAGGCTAGAACTTATGCCTAAACCGACGAGTATCAGTAATTAATATAAACATTAATCACCTGTTATGAGATTTTTCTTATTCTTTTCTTGAAATCCACAAGTAAAAATTTCATGTTCCACCATTTCATAGGGCATCAGTCACCTGTAAATAGTCAAAGGTGTGATAATATGTTCCTGCTACATGCTATACACAAAGAAAAATATAACACAGTAAGGCTAAAATTACTTATCTCAGGTATAAGGACTGTGGCCAGTTTAGTGTGATTACTCTGTTATCCCGCAGAGTCGCCAAAATAAACGCCGTAACGCGCTGTGGCAATAAGTGCAAACTCTGTTATTCCACAGAGCCGCTAGAAGGAATGCCGCAGCGCTATATGGCGATGTGTGCGAACTCACTTAACACCACTGAGTCGCAAAATAAACACGCTAGGGCGCTGTCTAGCGTTGAAAGCGAACCCTGTTACGTCACAGAGCCGCAGAGACAAACTTCTGTGTCCTGTCAGGCACCCAGGTACACAGTTGACTGCTAAGTGAACATAGAACGTGATCATGTGCTAATGTCCTCGTGGGAGTCACCCGCAATCTATGGCGTCTGAACGCCAGGCCCTGAATACGGCAATCAAACTCCTCACCGGTTATGCCGGTAATCTAGGGCATCTAGGACACCGACCCTGACCAGCTAGCATACCAAGCTCCTCACCGATTAAGTCGGTATTGTAATGGCGTATTTCAGCCGCCCTAACCACACACACGCATGACGACACTGGTGCAAAGCATATAACGGTTGATATTAGCGCATGACGGCCCAGCCATGCCACCCTTTTATAGTAACAGCTACAGGACCTGCCAGAAACAAGGACCAATGAGAAACTGTTCCAAAACACATGTAGTTTCAGGACCTTCCTGGCGGACAAATAGGAGCTGCTGCAGTACCTGAACATGTGACCCCTGATCTCCAATGAGAGATCTTACCCTGGGCATGCTCAGAAGGGGAAACGCAGGACTTCGTCCCAAAGACGTCTGCTCCAGCACTGGCTATAATAGCAGATCCAGGAGAGGAAGCAGCAAGTCTCTGCACAGTATTGGAATGGGCAAGATGCTGGGACCGACCTCTCTGCTGAGCAGGCTCCACTGCGGCCGGAGATGAATGGGGGACCGCAGCGGGACTGGTTTGAGACTCCCCTTGTGCAGCAGCGGGAATTAGAACCCTAACATTACCCCCCCTCCTAGGGCCCCCCCTTCTTTGGGCCTCACTGCACTCAAAGGCAGCAATGAGCTGCAGGGCGTGAACATGCTCGTAGGCTCCCAGGACCTATCCTCAGGCCCATAACCCCTCCAATCCACCAAATAAAATTTTTTGCCTCGTACCACCTTGCACCCAACAATGGCGTTCACCTCATGATCGTCGGTAGATGAACCCGACGTCCCGGCAGATGACTCAGAAAACCGGGAAATGGCTACGGGTTTCAGGAGGGACACATGAAAGGTGTCGGTGATACCAAGGCGAGGCGGAAGGGCTAGGCGGTAAACCACCGGGTTCACCTGCTCAAGAACTTTAAAGGTGCCCAAAAAGCGAGGTGCCAACTTGGTGGACTCTACACGTAGCCTAATGTTTCGAGCAGAAAGCCACACTAGGTCACCCGGAGCAAATGTAGGAGCAGGGCGCCGATGGGCATCGGCCGAAGACCTCATCCTCTCTTTGGAGGCCTGAATGGCATCCTGGGTGCGGTCCCAAATGTCCCGTGCCTCCACAGCCCAGTCTGCCACCCTGGAATCGGTGGAAGACACGGGCATGGGCACTGGTACCCGCGGATGCTGACCGTAGTTCAGGAGGAATGGGGTCTGTCCGGTGGAGTCAGTCACAGCATTATTTAGAGCGAACTCAGCCCACGGTAGCAAGGATGCCCTGAGACAAAATGTCGCAAGTATGTGACCAAGGTCTGGTTGGCCCTCTCTACCAACCCATTCATCTTGGGATGGTATGCAGAGGAGAGATTCAACTCAATGCTGAGTAAACGACACAGCTCTCTCCAGAACCGAGACGCAAACTGGGGACCTCGATCACTGACAATTTTGTCTGGCATACCGTGTAGGCGGAAAATATGCCTAATGAATAATGCTGCCAAGACCCGTGCAGACGGTAACCGTGGTAACGGCACTAAGTGCACCATTTTGGAGAAGTGGTCGGTTAGCACCCAGATGATGGTGCAGCCCCGAGACTTGGGTAAGCCCACCACAAAATCCATCCCGACCATCTCCCAAGGCCTGTCTGCCACCGGTAAAGGGAAAAGTAGCACAGCTGGCCGTTGTCGAGGGGACTTATTCTTGGCGCAGGAGACGCACGCCTGAACGTATTCCCTGACGTCACGGACCATATGTGGCCACCAGTATGTCCTCGCCAGCAACTCAGATGTCCTTTTTGCCCCAAAATGTCCACCCACCCTGGACAAATGTGCCCAAGAGAGTACCTCCGGTCGCAAATTGGTGGGCACAAAAGTCTTGCCCGAAGGCACAGACTCAAGCGAAACCGGAGCCACCGTTCTTAGGCTTTCTGTGGGGACAATCAGCCGAGGCTCCTCCTCCACCTCCTCAGAGGACACCACGGAGCGGGATAGAGCATCTGCGCGAATGTTCTTCTCACCGGAGAGGAAATGGAGGGTGAAATGGAACCGGGAGAAAAACAAGGACCATCTGGCCTGACGGGAATTTAGCCGCTGGGCTGTCTGCAAATACACCAAGTTCTTGTGGTCTGTGAACACTTGGAAGGGGAAGCGAGCCCCCTCCAGAAGATGTCCCCACTCGGAGAAGGCCAACTTCATAGCCAGTAACTCCCTGTCCCCGATGGAATAATTCCTCTCTGCTGGTGTAAAGGTTTTGGAAAAGAAGAAGCAGGGATGCTTCCGACCCTGGGCATCCTTTTGAAAAAGGACTGCTCCAGCACCAACAGAAGAGGCATCCACCTCTAAGATAAACGGTTTATCGACATCGGGGCGATGTAAGATGGGAGCACTGGCGAAATGCGACTTGATGGAGGAGAACGCCTTGGTGACCTCCTCTGACCACAACTTGGGATTAGCTCCCTTCTTGGTGAGGGCTACCAAGGGAGCTACCAAAGTGGAGAAGTGGGGAATGAATTGGCGATAGTAGTTAATGAACCCCATAAAGCGCTGCACCGCCTTAAGGGAGTGGGGTTCTTGCCAATCCATCACAGCCTGTAGTTTGGTAGGATCCATAGCCAATCCCTGGGTGGAGATGATATAGCCCAGAAAAGGTAGAGACTCCTGCTCAAACATGCACTTCTCCAACTTCGCATATAGGGAATTTGCTCGCAAGAGGTCGAAGACCTTGCAGACATCTCTCCGGTGGGAGGCCATATCTGGAGAAAAGATGAGAATGTCATCCAGATAGACTACCACCGAGGTGGTCAACATATCCCGGAAGATGTCGTTCACAAAGTCTTGGAAGACAGCTGGAGCATTACAGAGCCCAAAGGGCATTACCAGATATTCATAATGCCCATCCCTGGTGTTAAATGCCGTCTTCCACTCGTCCCCCTCACGGATGCGAATCAGGTTATACGCACCCCGCAGGTCTAGCTTAGTAAATACCCTTGCTCCCCGAAGCCTGTCAAAAAGCTCAGAGATTAGCGGCAAAGGATACTTATTTTTCACGATGATAGCGTTGAGACCCCTATAATCAATGCACGGACGTAGTTCTCCGTTCTTCTTCTGCACAAAGAAGAACCCCGCTCCCGCTGGTGACATCGACTTCCTAATGAATCCCCTTGCCAAGTTCTCCTGAATATATTGGGACATGGCCTCTGTCTCAGGAAGAGAGAGGGGATAGACCCTTCCTCTAGGAGGCTCAGCTCCAGGCAAGAGGTCGATAGGACAGTCATAGGGGCGATGAGGCGGAAGAGTCTCCGCAGCCTTCTTTGAGAAAACGTCGGCATAAGACCAATAGACCTTGGGAAGAGGAGAGAGGTCTATGGGTATCTCAGTGGTGTTGACCTGCACGCTGTCCCTAATGCATCTGCCTTTACATAAATTACCCCAACCCAGAATTCTCCCTGAAGCCCACTCAATATGGGGAGAGTGGTGGCGGAGCCAGGGTAATCCCAACAAAACCTCATCTATACCCTCAGGGAGGATAAAAAATGATATATTCTCCTGATGGGAAGAAGACATAGACAAGGTGAGTGGAACAGACTGATGGGTGATTTGTGAGGGCAGAATTGCTCCGTTCAACACCCGAACCGATACTGGTTCAGCCAGCAACACCAAAGGCATGGTGTGGCAAGAAGCAAAGGAGGATGACATAAAATTTCCCTCTGCCCCAGAATCCACACACAGCTTGACAGGTAGGGTGGTAGAACCGTGGGTAATTATCCCCTTGAGGAGCACTTTAGGGGCAAAACTCATGGCGTCCAGTGACCCTGTTCCTACGGTTACTGGGCGCGACCGCTTATTCAGCCGCTGTGGACATCGGTTGGCAAAATGTCCCTGCTGCTGGCAAATATAACAAATCGGGGATGGACGAGTGACCCGAGATTTAGATCCTGCAGGAGCAACCTCCTGAAGGTCGGGCGCCTGAACAGGCGACTCCAGAGGGTTGGTGAAGGTAGGAGCCAACTGGACCCTCTGCCTACACTGGACACGTTCCAGCCTCCGCTCGTGGAAACGGAGGTCGACGTGGGTGGAAATAGCGATAAGCTTCTCCAGTGTGGCAGGAATCTCCCTGGTAGCCAAGGCGTCTTTCGCATGACCCGCCAGTCCTCTCCAGAACACGGGAATGAGGACTTTATCTGGCCACTCTAATTCCGAGGCCAGAGTCTGAAATTGGACAGCAAAATGGCTGACCAAAGCCGAACCCTGGGTACTTGCCAGCAGTTTGAGCGCCGCATCGTGGGTGACCTGAGGTTCTAGAAAAAACCTTTTTCAGAGCCTCCAGAAAACGAGAAGCACTCTGCACCACACGGTCGTCGCGCTCCCACAGCGGCGTTGCCTACTCCAACGCTCTGCCCGACAGAAGAGCTATCACAAAGCCCACTTGTGCCCGATCCGTGGGGAAACGTGCAGCCAGAAGCTCGAGGTGTATGGAGCACTGACTTACGAATCCCCGACATTGCTTGCTGTCACCAGCAAACTTGTCTGGAAGCGGGAGGTGGGACAATGTAGGGACAGAGGTGGCAGAGGACAAACTGGCTGCAGCTACACTAGCAGCCTGAACAGCGACTGCGGTAACATCCACAGCTGAGGTTGTGCACTCAAGAGCCGCCAACCTACCCTCCAGCTGCTGGATGTACAGCTGTAATCGCTGTTCATCCGCCATTTTACTAGCCAGACCCTGGCGCTAATATTATGTTATGGGTCTGCGGAACACACCAAATATATAATGTAGAAAGGTGCGTTCGCAGCCCGGGGTCCACCGTGCAAGCGGAGCCTGCTGCTAATAAAAATGGCGCGAGAAGCAAACTCTGTTATCCCGCAGAGTCGCCAACATAAACGCCGTAATGCGCTGTGGCAATGAGTGCGAACTCTGTTACTCCACAGAGCTGCTAGAAGGAGAGCCGCAGCGCTATATGGCGATGTGTGCGCACTCACTAGACACAACTGAGTGGCAAAGAAAACACGCTAGGGCGCTGACTAGCGTTGAAAGCGTGTGTTACGTCACAGGGCCGCTGAGAAAAAGCACTGTGTCCTGTAAGGCTCTCAGGTACACAGTTAAGTGCTAAGCGTACATAAAGCGTGATCATGTGCTAATGTCCTCGCGGGAGTCACCCGCAATCTATGGCGTCTGAACGCCAGACCCTGAATACGGCAATCAAAACTCCTCACCGGTTATGCCGGTAATCTAGGGCATCTAGGACACCGACCCTGACCAGCTACCATACCAAACTCCTCACCGATTAAGTCTGTATTCTAGTGGCTTATTTCAGCCGGGTCCCTATCCACACATACACATGACCACACTGGCGCATAGCATACAATGGTTGATATTAGCGCATGGCGGCCCAGCCATGCTACCCTTTTATAGCAACAGCTACAGGACCTTCCAGGAACAAGGACCAATGAGAAACTGTTACAAACACATGTAGCTACATGACCTTCCTGGCGGACCAATAGGAGCCGCTGCAGCACCTGAACATGTGACCCCTGATCTCCAATGACAGATCTCACTCTGGGCATGCTCAGAAGGGAAAACGCAGGACTTTGTCCCAAAGACGTCTGCTCCAGCACTGGCTATAATAGCAGATCCAGGAAATGCAGCAGCAAGTCACTGCACAGTAGTGGAGTGGGCAAGACGCTTGGACCGACGTCTCTGCTGAGCAGGCTCCACTGCGGCCGGAGACGAATGGGAGACCGCAGCGGGACGGGTTCGAGACTCCCCTTGTGCAGCAGCAGGAAATCGAACCCTAACAGTAAGAAAGAAGAGGTAAGTACCGACAAATAGATAGGAAGCTCTGGTATAGAGGTATCTCAAATGCCCTTAGGATAGAATAGTGAAGGGTCCTGAGAGTTATGGTGTACCTATGGGAGCTGACTCAATAAAACCAGCCACAATGTATAAACAGTCAATGGTAACCTATTTATGATAGGAGTAACGCACTGGGCAACAAAGAGAGCCTGAGGAGCACTGTAACCGGACCTACGAATAGTGCAAGGCCCGAATAACTGGATGGTGATGACAGGCCCCAGGTGAGCAACCTGAAACCAGGGCCCAGTGCGTGGCCAAAGAAAAAAGGTGGAACTATCTGGTACCGGATACCAGAGTGTCTGACCTACCTGAAAAGTGGTCTGGCAACTCATGCTGAAACTGAGATCCACCGTATGGTATAGAACTCCTTCCCTGTGGTATGTGGTAGATGTTCTGTTAATAGACCGCAGATGTTACTGATCACGGAAAACAGGCAGCCGAAGGTACCTGTAACTAACCTGAGAGCGGGATGAAACCGCTGCTGCAGCCAACCAGAAGTATGAATACCGGTGCCTCTCACTGAGAGGTGATCGAAGGGAGCCTAAGCAGATGTGCAAAGGACACTGAGGTACGAGAAAGAGAGGGTTCCTGACTCACCTGCAAGGACAGTAGAGCAGGACCGATGCAGCACTTGAGCACATCTAAACCACTGGAAAAAACTGCGTGTATCGATGGTCGGTAGATGACACCAGTAAATCCTGGATAGCGGCTAGAATACTGCTGCCATAGGGTGCGGAGAACATGAAGGAGAATGCTTCTGACTCACCTGATACAGTACGGAATACCAGTACCACAGCAGAAGTCCACTCAAGACCCATCCGAACCACTGACAATACGACAGTATCAAAAAGCTCTACCTCTCAGCATTCCGCAACTACATTAGCGTGGAGAGAACCCTGGAGAAGGGTCTGGGAGAGATCCAATTCTGTGTTGTGGTCCAGGTTGGGATACCTGACAGCATTTGGTATAATAAAGGTCTTACCTGTAGAAGCCGCACTACTGCGCTGAGGTATATCCTGTACAGACCTTTCTCCAGAAGGTAGGACTGTAGGCTTGGAATCAGAGGGAGAGTAGACTTGCTCTGTCTTGCACCTGGGTTAAAACCCTTGGGATTTGTGGTCAGGTTCTTTGTCCACTGAGCCACAGCAGACGTGCCGGAGAGACAGACTGTTACACAGCTGTCAGTTGGCCCCCCCAACACTACAGTCGTGAAGGGTTAGGAGCATCTCACTTCTCTGCTTGGAGAATAATGGCGGCCTTAGGAGAGGGGCTGCGAGGAAATGCAGGGTGAGTGCCTGTAAGCGTAGAAGCATATGATATGCCATAGTTCAAAAGGCCCCTAGGACAGAACTGAGAATGGTCCTCTATGCTGGGAGTAACGCACTGGAACTAAGGATAACTTGAAGAACCCTGTAACTGACCGACGGAAAGTCAGTGCTAGGTCCGAATGATCAAGGTGATCAACTAGCAAACAGGGCCCAGTGCATGGTCGAAAGAAAAAACCTACGACCATCAGGTACCTGATACCGGCGTGTCTGACCTACCAGAAAAAGGTGTGGCCAGTCATGCTGCCGCTGAAAACCACCTTATGGTATAGAGCTCCTTCCTGTGGTACGTGCAGATCTTCTGTAACTGAACCGCAGATGTTAATGTTCAAGAAAAAAACACACACCAGGCAAAACCTGTGACTAACCTGAAAGCGGACTGAAAAACCGCTGTTGCAGCCAACCAGATGTAGTGGACACCGGGCGTCTCTCACTGAGCGGTGAACAGAAGAGAGCCTGGGCAGATGTTGCAAAAGAGCCTGAGATATGAGAAAGAGGGCATTCCTGACTCACCGGCTAGAACAGAAGAGCAGGACCGATGCAGCCTTGATCTCAGCACATCTGAACCACTGATACAGCACGGAATACCAGTACCATGGCAGCAGTCCACTCAAGATTCGACTTATCCACTAAAAATATAACATTTTCATACGGCTCTACTGTACCTTGTGGGCGGTGCGCAGAAACCTGGAAACCGGATAGAGTACTGCTGCGATTGGCTCTCAGTATCCTGCGACTACAATCGTGCAAAGAGAACCCTGGAGATGGGTACGGGAGAGAGCCGATTCTGTGTTGCGGTGTAGGTCCGTACACCTGACGGCATTAGGTATAACGGACCTACCTGTGGTAAACCTTCCCACGAAGACTGGTCAGACCTCATCTGGAATAAGGATTATCTTTATTCTCATTTGCACACGGAAAGCCCAGAAGCAATGGGATGAAACTGACTGGAAGGAGACACAGATTAGATATTAGAAAAAAAACTTTTTGACAGTTAAGGTACTGTCACACTAGGCGATATCGCTTAAGCGACACCGATTTTAAGACGCCCTTTATGAACGGTGAGCAACCTCGTTGGCGACTCATATGTCAGCGGCGCAGGCAGGACTAAGTTTACTTTATGAGATCTTCCTGTTTGGAAGCTAACTAGCGACCAAATAGCGAAGTACAAAACGATCTCTGCCAGGTCGTGTCGTTGTCGTGATCACGGTGCGAACGCTTAGTGTGACAGTCCCCTTAGAGTGATCAACGAGTGGAACAGGCCCCACGAGAGGTGGCAAGCTCCCACCCAACGGAAGTCCCCAAACAGAGGCTGGACACCCATCTGTCTGGGATGATATAGTGAATTCTGCTTTTAGCAGGGAGTTGGACAAGGTGACCCAGGAGGTCCCTTCCAACTCTACCCTTCTATGATTGTAGATATAACCCGTACAGTCATTTGTCCTGACGGAAGAACCGTAGACTTGGAATCAAAGGAAGAACAAACTCTACTCCCTGTTGTGCACCTGGGATAAGACCCTTGGGCCTGCGATTGGTGGTCAGCTGCTTTGTCCACTGAGCCACAGCACACCTGCCGGAGAAAACCCTCTCTCTATAGAGTATCTCCATGAACTCAGATGCGAGGTAAAGACCTTGGAAGGTGGTCTGGACCGACTGAACGAAACAGCCTGATCTGCGGATTCCGTAGCGGTCTCTTTGATGCCTAAGGTCTGAATGACTGCAACAATCAGGCTCTGCACCATATCCGTCCAGCTGGAGTATTGCTCTGAAACAGGTTCGCCTCATTTTCCGAAAGCGCGTCTGTAAGGTTCTTTGTCTCTGTTGACATGTTCCTTGAAACTCAGTTTTCCGTCGGCCATTTTGCTTTCTGTCTTTCTGCAGCTCTTGCCCTCAGTTAATATGGAGTTTCCAGTTTTCATGTTCCCGCCCTGATTCTTCCCTCTTGCTTCTTAAGCAGCCTCAGCTGAACAATCAGTGCTCCTGAATCAAGCCTCAGTCAGTCTGTGACCTGACTCCTGGAAGCCTTGGACTTGTACTCCAGCTATTCCCTACTAGGAACCTTGGAACACTTTTGGACTCTGGAAACCTGCTGTTTGGTGAATCCATGTTTGCAGAGGAATTACGGTACAGAGAAGAGATCCTGAACCTGCTTTGGAGATTTATTGTAGTGCTTGAAGTTACTCTGGCCTGCTGTGTCTCCTGTCGCTGTTCCTGCAAACTGTGTGAACTTTTCAGCATGCTTGTATGAAGTAATACAAGTCATTTCATTTCAACCTATGTCTCCTGTGTTTTCCTCGCACCCAAGCACAAGACGCTATAGGAACTGTACACTATACATGACAGCGTCCGAAGATGCCTCGCCTGATCCCTTTGGGGAGAGGATCTAGAACGGTGCTCCAGCCTATATTTCTTATGGCCTGGATTGGACGGACCAGAATTTAAAAGCCTACAGCACCTGGTATTCCCATGCGTGTTGTGAATGTGTTAGAAATGAATTCTGAGCAGGGGCTCCCTCTGGTGGTTACAAACAGTATTGAACCATTCAATGAAGATTGTGAAGATTGGCAATCAGGAGTTACAGACTGGTCTTATATAAGGGAGGTTCCCTCCCATCAGGGTTGCCGGTGACCAATTGTTCTTGTCTCAACTTTGGTTCCTGGTTCACTTGGAAGCTTGCTGAGTCTTGCCTGCATCTTCTGCTAACAGATAAGATATTTTCTGCTTTTGTTTTTGTGCTTGCTTTTTGCATTTTTTCCTGCACTTCTGTGGAGGTCAGCCAGGTCCCTCCGGGGGCTTGTGCTCCTCTCAGTTTATCTGAGCCACTGTTATTTGTTCATTTGCCTTTTCCAGTTTTTTCAGTGGCTGCGGCTTGGTTTTGTTACACCAGAGAGCTAATTTAGGTGGTAGAGGTCGTGTGATCTCAGGTGTTTTTGCAATTAGTAGAGTTGGTTTTTTTAGGGTTTTTTGGATTGCAGTAAGTGTCCTTCCTATCCTTTTCTTTCTAGGAAGATTGGGCCCCAACGTTTGCTCATACTATTTTCTGTCTGTGTCTGTATTTCCTCTTGTCTAACCACCATTGCATGTTTGGGGGCTTCCTATGTTCTTTGGGGATCTGCTCCGGGGCAGATAGCTTTCCTCTTTCTATCTTTAGGTGTAGTTAACCTCTCAGGCTGTGACGAGGCGTCTAGGACCAACGTAGGTACGCTCCACGGCTGCCTTTAGTTGTGGTGGTTAGTCAGGGTACTGCAATCCAGTAGATTCCAACCTCTCTGGTGTATTGCCGTTTTTGCCTGCTCTCCTCAGCTACCAAATCAAAATACATGCGGTCTCCTATCCCAGTACTAACCAGGCCCGACCCTGCATAGCTTCGGAGATCAGACGAGATTGGGCGTGATCAGGGTGGTGTGGCGCAGGCGGGAGACTTGTGGTCCGTTGGCAAGTACGGGTGCTGAAAAGGGGCAACCTGTCTAATACGGACACTAGGGTCTGATACACCCAGGTGAGGTCCGCCACAGATTGTGACCGAGACATAGCCCACTCGGGGGTAGGGGGTCTCCCCGAATCACCTTGGGCCGAAAGGGGCTCCTGGGTGGGTACCGAAGGGAGGTGTGCATGGTGAGCAGTCCCAATTAATGGTGCCAGAAGAATGGGTGACCAACATGAGAGAGAGGAGAGTGTTAGCTCTGCGGTGCAGAGCTACTCACAGAATCCTGTGTGCTGCAGCCCCGAGACTATCACAGAGTCTGTCCACGAGCCGAAGATGTGCTCCCAGCTCACGCTTCCTGAACGCTGCATGGCAGAGGAGGGGAGAGGACCATGGGCGCAGACGGCAAAACTAGGCCCAAGTGAAGCCGGGGCCTCGGGTAGGACCTGCGGCCGTCGGTGGAGCATGGGGAGCTAAGCGCCGTTATTCAGACAATATGGCCGCTGTTCCAGCCTACTGTGACGCAGGGAGAGGTGGGCGGAGCCAGAAGCAGCGCTGGGAGGAAGGACTTTTCTCCCGCCCGGAAGCCAGAGTGAAGGGGGCGGAGCCGGCTAAAAAACTAGGCCTGAGGTGAAGCCGAGGCCTGGATTAGAAATCGAGGCCGCCGATGGGGGTGGGAGGCGCCGCGGAAGTGACCCGATTGCCTCCCAGAGCCCCCACAAGGGCTGAAATAGAAAGTGGCCCCACAAGAATCGCGTATCAATGCGATCCGGCGCCTGGAGCCCCCAAGAAAAAAAGGCAAGGGGGCCCCAAAGAGGGAGAAGCCTGGGCCTATAAAGGGCTGCCTTAGATCCCCCAGGTGAGCTGGAAGGGAGTGGAGAAGGGGTCCCCGTGAACGCTAACTTTTCCCCCTTTCTTTGTCCTTTATTTATCTATTTATTTTAAATAAATAATTCTTCTTTTCCTAAATCTTCTTTTCTTCTGTCTTCTCTTGTGTGGGGGAAAGAGGGACATACCTCTAATGAGTTTTGGACGTCCGGCATCTGCTGTGGAACGTTCGTGTCTCCTACACCGACAGGCTCTGATGGGCGAGTGGGTGGGAGACGGGGAAGGCCCTGGTCATCCTTCATTCTCCAGGTCACTTGAACACACGTCCATGTCTCCTTCACCGACAGGCTCTGGTGGGCGAGTGGGTGGGAGACGGAGGCCGGCCCGGGTCATCTTTCCTTTTTCTGATCACCTGAACACCCGTCCGTGTCAGGGATCCATCAGGGGTCCTGTCGAGAACAGACATATGAGGATACGGGGTGGCAGTATACGCCGTACTCATAGTCTCTGAGTGGGAGTACAGTAGTGACCGTTCACACTGTATCCCTCCGGAAACCTGAAAAGGAACGACGCACATTAGGTAGATATGGGTCTCCAGAGAGACCCGTATCCACCTCCTACTGACACTAAGCTAAACTGAATTCCCTAGCTCCTGTCGGAGGGGTGTACACTGCGGAGGAGGAGCTAATTTTTTTTTGTGCATAGTGTCAGCCTCCTAGTGGCAGCAGCATACACCCCATGGTTTCCTGTGTCCCCCAATTAAGGCGATAGAGAAAAGGATGTTTCCGACCTTGAGCATCCTTTTGAAAAAGGACTGCTCCAGCACCAACGGACGAGGCATCGACCTCCAATAAAAAAGGCTTATCAACCTCGGGGCGATGTAAGATGGGAGCGCTAGCAAAATGGGACTTAATTGAAGTAAAGGCCTTGGAGACCTCCTCTGACCACAATTTGGAATTGGCTCCCTTCTTGGTGAGGGCTACCAAGGGAGCTACCAAAGTGGAGAAGTGGGGAATGAATTGGCTATAGTAATTAATGAACCCCATAAAGCGCTGCACCGCTTTAAGAGAATGGGGTTCTAAGCATCACGTAGATCTAATTTAGTAAATACCCTTGCTCCCCGGAGCCTATCAAAGAGCTCAGAGATCAGGGGCAACGGGTACTTATTCTTAACGGTGATGGCGTTAAGACCTCTGTAATCTATACACGGACGTAATTCTCCACTCTTCTTCTGCACGAAGAAGAACCCCGCTCCTGCTGGTGACACCGACCTACTAATGAACCCTCTTGCCAGATTCTCCTGGATATATTGAGACATAGCCTCCATCTCAGGAAGAGAGAGGGGATAGACCCTTCCCAAAGGAGGTTCTGCTCCAGGCAAGAGGTCAATAGGACAGTCGTAGGGACGATGGGGCGGCAGAGTCTCCGCAGCCTTTTTAGAGAACACGTCTGCATATGACTAATAGCACTTGGGAAGAGGAGAAAGATCTGCGGGTATCTCTGTAGTGGTAACCTGAATGCACTCCCTGACACATCTATCCTTACATGACTCACTCCAACCCAGTATCCTACCGGAGGTCCACTCAATATGAGGGGAGTGGGAACGGAGCCAGGGTACTCCCAGTAGGATTTCGTCTATTCCCTCGGGAAGGACGAGAAGGGAAATAATTTCCTGATGGGAAGGGGGTACACACAAAGTAAGAGGGACAGTCTGATGTGTAATTGGCGAGGGCAATGTCAACCCATTCACTACCCGGACAGTCACTGGTTTGTCGAGCGCTATCAGATGTATTGCGTGGCGACGAGCAAAGGTGGATGACATGAAATTCCCTCTGCTCCTGAGTCCACACAAAGCTCGACTGTAAGTGTGGAAGAGTCTACAGTGACTGTCCCTTTAAATGTCATCTTGGAGGAAAATGCCGCTGTCTCTAGTGAACCTCCTCCCAGGGCCACTAGACGCAATCACTTCCCCGATCACTGTGGACATTTGTTGGCATAGTGTCCTGTCTGCTGACAAAGGTTACAGACCACAGATACTCGGACGGCTCGAGACTTAGGTCCTGCACGAGGAACCTCTGTGGCCTTTTGGGGTTCGGACGCCAGATCGGGGGATTCAAGAGGTTTGGCAAAGGTGGGAGCCAACCGAATCCTCTGCCTACACTGGGCCCGCTCCAACCCCGCTCGTGAAAACGGAGGTCGATGCGGGTAGATATGGAGATAAGCATTCTCCAGTTGGTGGCTGGGAATCTCCCTGGCAGCCCAAAGCATCTTTAACAATGGTCAGCCAGTCCTCGCCAGTAGACCTGGAATAAGAACTTTATCCGACCAGTCTAGCTCTGAGGCCAGAGTCCTAAACTGGACGGAAAACTGACTGACCAAAGACGAACCCTGTGCCAATGCCAGCAGTTGTAGCGCCGAATCGTGGGTGACCTGAGGTCCTAAAAAGACCTTTTTAAGAGCCTCCAGGAAACGAGGAGCACTCCGCACCACACTATCGTCGCGCTCCCACAGCGGCGTTGCCCACTCCAACACTCTACCCGAGAGTAGAGACAGTACAAAACCCACTTGAGCCCGATCCGTGGTGAAACGTGCAGCCAGAAGCTCGAGCTGTATAGAGCACTGACTCACGAATCCCCGACATTGCTTGCTGTCACCGGCAAACTTGTCAGGAAACCGGAGGTGGGATAATGTAGAGGCAGAGGTGGCAGAGGACAAACTGGCTGCAGCCACTCTAGCAGCCTGAACAGCGACTGCGGTAACATCCACAGCTGAGGTTGTGCGCTCAAGAGCCGCCAACCTACCCTCCAGCTGCTGGATGTACTGCGGTAGACGCTGGTCATTCGCCAATTTACTTGCCAGACCCTGGCGCTAATGTTATGTTATGTTAGGGTCTGCGGAACGCACCAAATATATGATGTAGAGAGGTGCGTTCGCAGCCCGGGGTCCACCGTGCAGGCGGAGCCTGCTGCTAGTAAAATGGCGCAAGAAGCGAACTCTGTTATCCCGCAGAGTCGCCAAAATAAACGCCGTAACGCGCTGTGGCAATAAGTGCAAACTCTGTTATTCCACAGAGCCGCTAGAAGGAATGCCGCAGCACTATATGGCGATGTGTGCGAACTCACTTAACACCACTGAGTTGCAAAATAAACACGCTAGGGCGCTGTCTGGCATTGAAAGCGAACCCTGTTACGTCACAGAGCCACAGAGACAAACTTCTGTGTCCTGTCAGGCACCCAGGTACACAGTTGACTGCTAAGCGAACATAGAACGTGATCATGCGCTAACATCCTCACGGGAGTCACCCGCAATCTATGGCGTCTGAACGCCAGGCCCTGAATACGGCAATCAAACTCCTCACCGGTTATGCCGGTAATCTAGGGCATCTAGGACACCGACCCTGACCAGCTAGCATACCAAGCTCCTCACCGATTAAGTCGGTATTGTAATGGCGTATTTCAGCCGCCCTAACCACACACACGCATGACCACACTGGCGCAAAGCATATAACGGTTGATATTAGCGCATGGCGGCCCAGCCATGCCACCCTTTTACAGTAACAGCTAAAGGACCTGCCAGAAACAAGGACCAATGAGATATTGTTCCAAAACACATGTAGTTTCAGGACCTTCCTGGCGGACGAATAGGAGCTGCTGCAGTACCTGAACATGTGACCCCTGATCTCCAATGAGAGATCTTACTCTGGGCATGCTCAGAAGGGGAAACGCAGGACTTCGTCCCAAAGACGTCTGCTCCAGCACTGGCTATAATAGCAGATCCAGGAGAGGAAGCAGCAAGTCTCTGCACAGTATTGGAATGGGCAAGACGCTGGGACCGACGTCTCTGCTGAGCAGGCTCCACTGCAGCCGGAGATGAATGGGGGACTGCAGCGGGACTGGTTCGAGACTCCCCTTGTGCAGCAGCGGGAACTCGAACCCTAACATAAACCAGTGCAAAAGTTTTTGTCCACCAGTCCACAGTCCTTTGTAAAAGAGGTCAGTCAGTCCACATTCTGACACAAATGTTGTGGACATTCAGTCAATAGTCTTCTGGTATACTGGAAATGTGGTCAGAAATTCCACACCTAGCATAAATGCTGTGGTCAGTCAGTCCTTAGACTCTTGTAAATGTTATAGTCAAGCAGTCAAATCTTTACTGCAAATGTGGTCAGGCAGTCCACACCTAGTGTAAATGCTATGGTCAGTCAGTCCATAAACTAGTGTTAAAGTTTTTGCAGGCCAGTCCACAGTCCATTGTAAAAAGTGGTCAGTCAGTCCACATTCCAGTGTAAATGTTGCGGTCATTCAGTCTATAATCTTCGGGTCTTCTAGAAATGTTGTCAGAAATTCCACACCTAGCATAAATGCTGTGGTCAGTCAATCCTTAGACTATTGTAAATTTTATAGTCAGCCAGTGCAAACTTTACTGGAAATGTGGTCAAGCAGTCCAAATCTAGTGTAAATGACATGGTCAGTAAGTCCTTAAACAAGTGCAAATGCTGTGTTCAGTCAGCCCAAAGTCTTCTGGAAATGTGGCAGGCAGTCCAAACATAGTGTAAATGCTGTGGTTAGTCAACTCCAACGTTTACGGTAAATGTGTCCGGTCAGTCCACAGTGTAGTGTAAATGATGTGGTCAGTTAGTCCAGAGTCTATTATAAATTCTTTGGTCAGGCAGTCCACAGTCTAGTATAAATGCTGTGGTCAATCATTCCACAGTATAGTGTTATGTTTCGGTAGCTGAGGAGGACAGGAACAACAGCAGGGCAGCTGGTCTGGGACAAACAATTTCCCAATAGAGCAGCGCTCAGGTTTATCCTCCTGACACCCTTCCAAGGCCAGTCTCAAATTGGGCGAGATGGCGGAAAGAACTCTTTCAAAATAACAGTAGGATCAGATAACTCAGGAGAGTCTGCAAAGAAACTCCTCGAGAGGGCATCCGCCTTAACATTCTTAGTGCCAGGAAGAAAAGAAACCACAAAATTAAAACGTGTGAAAAACAAGGCCCACCTGGCCTGTCTAGGATTAAGTCGCTTGGCTGATTCGAGATAAACCAGATTCTTATGGTCCGTGAGGACTACCACCTGATGTTTGGCTCCTTCGAGCCAATGTCTCCACTCTTCAAAGGCCCACTTCATGGCCAATAACTCCCGATTACCCACGTCATAATTACGTTCAGTTGGAGAAAATTTTCGAGAGAAAAAGGCACAAGGGTTACTCTTAGAGGTCTCTGGATCTCTTTGGGACAAAACGGCACCTGCCCCAATTTCTGAGGCATCAACCTCCACCTGAAACGGTAGAGAAACATCAGGCTGCCGTAGAACATGAGCAGAAGTGAATCTCTGCTTAAGTTCCTGAAATGCAGAGACTGCCTCAGGAGGCCAATTCACCACATCAGAACCCTTTTTGGTCAAATCAGTCAATGGTTTAACAATAACAGAGAAATTACCAATAAATTTACGATAAAAATTGGCAAAACCCAAGAATCTATGAAGAGCCTTTAATGAAGTAGGTTGGACCCAATCACAGATGGCTTGAACCTTGACCGGGTCCATTTCAATAACATACGGAGACAAAATGAATCCCAGAAATGAGACCTTCTGTACGCCAAAAAGACACTTTGATCCCTTCACATACAGTGCATTTTCTCTTAAAATCTGGAACACAGTCCGAACATGTTTCACATGAGAGTCCCAGTCATTGGAAAAAATCAAGATATCATCCAAATAAACAATCAGAAATTTATCCACAAAATCCCTGAAAATATCATTCATGAAGGATTGGAAGATGGAAGGAGCATTAGTGAGCCCAAAGGGCATCACTAGGTACTCAAAATGCCCCTCTGGGGTATTAAACGCCGTCTTCCATTCATCCCCGTGCTTAATGCGAATAAGGTTATACGCCCCCCTGAGGTCAAGCTTGGTAAACCAACTCGCACTTTTCACCCTGGAAAACAGGTCAGAAATCAAGGGTAACGGATATTGATACTTCACAGTGATGTTATTCAAGAGACCATAATCAATACACGGCCTCAATGAACCATCCTTTTTGGCCACAAAGAAAAAACCGGCACCCAAGGGTGAAGAGGATGGTCTGATATGACCCTTCTCCAATGACTCCTTGATATAAGATCGCATAGTATTATTGTACTAGGTTTCCCTTGGTTACAGTCTCATAATCCTGTTTTGTATTACTGTTGTGAATGTGTTAGAGATGGTTTCTGAGCAGAGGCTCCCTCTGGTGGTTACAGACAGTACTGAACCTTTCAGCGAGGAATGGCAATCTGGGTTCACTGACTGGTCTGATATAAGGGAGGTTCCCTCCTATGATGGTGGCCGGTGATACTGTTATGTTTCGGTAGCTGAGGAGGACAGGAACAACAGCAGGGCAGCAGAACACCTGAGATGTTGGTAACTGATGGGTTGCCGATTCCTAAACTAACGACACAACTAGAGGTAGCCGTGGAGCGTTCCTACGTTGATCCTAGATGCCTCGTCACAGCCTGAGAGATAACTACACCTAAAGGCAGAAAGATGAAAGCTATCTGCCCCGGAGCAGATCCCCAAAGAAAATAGGAAGCCCCCAAACATATAATGGCGGTTAGACAAGATGAAAATACAAACATAGGCAGAAAATAGACTGAGCAAACGCTGGGGCCACAAGCTGACTAAATAGGATAGGACAGGAGAGATTACTTTCTGCAACCCAGAAAACCCTACAAAAATCCAACAATTCTGATTACAAAAATACTGAGATCACACGATCTCGCCACCCACTATATCAGGTCTCAGTGTGAACAAAAACCAAGCCACAGCCGCTGAAAAAACAGGAAAGAGCAAATGAGCAAATAACAGTGGCTGCAGATAAACTGTGAGGAGCTCAGGCCCCAGGAGGGGACCTGGCTGACCTCCACAAAAGTGCAGAAAACAATGCAAAAAGCAAGCACAAAAAGAAAAGCAAAAATATCTTATCTGAAAGCAGGAGATGCAGGCAAGACTCCAGCAAACTTCCAAATGAACCAGGAACCACAATTTAGACAAGAACAATTGATCACCGGCAACCATCATGGGAGGGAACCTCCCTTATATGAGACCAGTCAGTGAACCCAGATTGCCACTCCTCGCTGAAAAGTTCAGTACTGTCTGTAACCACCAGAGGGAGCCTCTGCTGAGAAACCATCTCTAACACATTCACAACAGTCTAGTGTAAATCATGTTGTCAGTCGGTCCACAGTCTAGTATAAATACTGTGGTCAATCAGTCTAGTTTAAATGCTGTGGTTAGAAAGTCCACAGTCTAGTGTAAATCATGTTGTCAGTCAGTCCACAGTCTAGTATAAATGCTGTGGTCAGTCAATACATAGTCTAAATGAAGTGGTCAGTCGGTTCACAATCTATTGTAAATGCTTTGGTCGGTAGGTCCAAAGCCTGGTATAAATATTGTGGTCAATCAGTCCACAGTCTAGTATAAATTCTGTGTTCAGTTGGTTCACAGTATAGTGTAAATGTTGTTGTTAGTCAGTCCACAGTCTAGTGGAAATTCTGGGGTCAGTCGCTCCATAGTCTAGTATAAATGCTATGGTCAGTCAGTCCATAGTCTAGTGTAAATTAAGTGGTCAGTCGGTCCACAATCTATTGTAAATGCTTTGGTCAGTCGGTCCAAAGCTTGGTATAAATACTGTGGTCAATCAGTCCACAATCTAGTGTAAATTCTGTGTTCAGTTGGTTCACAGTCTAGTGTAAATGTTGTTGTTAGTCAGTCCACAGTCTAGTGGAAATTCTGGGGTCAGTCGCTCCGCAGTCTAGAGTGAATGACGTGATCATTATCTTATGATCGAGGCAGTGAATGATATACTGCTGATAAGAAGCCTATTCTATGACAAATAGGAACGTTTTCTTATTTTAGAAGACAGGATAAGGAGAAGAAATGTTCCTTACCTCTGTACCTGAGATATGGTTATGTTATACTATGAGTTGGGTATAGAAGATATACATGTGAAAAACACAAACAGTATATTCTCATGTACCTGGAAGGTGTTATTACACCTCGGCAGGCCTAGAACTTATGCCTAAACCGACGATTATTAGTAATTAATATAAACATTAATTACCTGTTATGAGATTTTTCTTATTCTTTTCTTGAAATCCACAAGTAAAAATTTCATGTTCCACCATCTCATAGGGCGTAAGTCACCTGTAAATAGTCAAAGGTGTGATAATATGTTCCTGCTACATGCAATACACAAAGAAAAATATAACACAGTAGGGCTAAAATTACTTATGTCAGGTATAAGGACTGTGGCCAATTTAGTGTGAAAGCTGTAGTCAGTCATTCAATAGTTTACTGTATGTGTTATGTTCAATCATTCTACAGTCTTCTGTAAATGTTATAGTTAGACTACAGTTTACTGGAAATGTGGTCAGACAGTCCACACCTAGCATAAATGCTGTTGTCAGCCAGTCTTTATACTAGTGTAAATGTTATAGTATGGCAGTCAAAACTTTACTGGAAATGTGGTGAGGCAGTCCACACCTAGTTTAAATGCTATGGTCATTCAGTCCATAAACCAGTGCAAAAGTTTTTGTCCACCAGTCCACAGTCCTTTGTAAAAGAGGTGAGTCAGTCCACATTCTGACATAAATGTGGTTATTCAGTCAATAGTTTTCTGGTATACTGGAAATGTGGTCAGAAATTCCACACCTAGCATAAATGCTGTGGTCAGTCAGTCCTTAGACTCTTGTAAATGTTATAGTCAGGCAGTCAAATCTTTACTGCAAATATGGTCAGGCAGTCCACACCTAGTGTAAATGCTATGGTTAGTCAGACCATAAACTAGTGTAAAAGTTTTTGCAGGCCAGTCCACAGTCCATTGTAAAAGTTGTCAGTCAGTCCACATTCTAGTGTAAATGTTGCGGTCATTCAGTCTATAATCTTCGAGTCTTCTAGAAATGTTGTCAGAAATTCCACACCTAGCATAAATGCTGTGGTCAGTCAATCCTTAGACTAGTGTAAATTTTATAGTCAGCCAGTGCAAACTTTACTGGAAATGTGGTCAAGCAGTCCAAATCTAATGTAAATGACATGGTTAGTAAGTCCTTAAACAAGTGCAAATGCTGTGCTCAGTCAGCCCAAAGTCTTCTGGAAATGTGGCAGGCAGTCCAAACATAGTGTAAATGCTGTGGTTAGTCAGTCTTCAGACTAATGTAAATGATTTGATCATTCATCCACAGACTAGTGTAAATATTTTGGCCCGTCAACTCCAACGTCTACTGTAAATGTGTCCGGTCAGTCCACAGTGTAGTGTGAATGATGTGGTCAGTTAGTCCAGAGTCTATCATAAATTCTTTGGTCAGGCGGTCCACAGTCTAATATAAATGCTGTGGTCAATCAGTCCACAGTCTAGTTTAAATGCTGTGGTTAGTCAGTCCACAGTCTAGTGTAAATCATATTGTCAGTCGGTCCACAGTCTAGTATAAATGCTGTGGTCAGTTAGTACTTAGTCTAAATGAAGTGGTCAGTCGGTTCACAATCTACTGTATATGCTTTGGTCAGTAGGTCCAAAGCCTGGTATAAATATCGTGGTCAATCAGTCCACAATCTAGTATAAATTCTGTGTTCAGTTGGTTCACAGTCTAGTGTAAATGTTGTTGTTAGTCAGTCCACAGTCTAGTGGAAATTCTGGGGTCAGTCGCTCCACAGTCTAGTATAAATGCTATGGTCAGTCAGTCCATAGTCTAGTGTAAATGAAGTGGTCAGTCGGTCCACAATCTATTGTAAATGCTTTGGTCAGTTGGTCCAAAGCCTGGTATAAATACTGTGGTCAATCAGTCCACAGTCTAGTGTAAATTCTGTGTTCAGTTGGTTCACAGTCCAGTGTAAATGTTGTTGTTAGTCACTCCACAGTCTAGTGGAAATTCTGGGGTCAGTCGCTTCGCAGTCTAGAGTGAATGATGTGATCATTATCTTATGATCGAGGCAGTGAATGATATACTGCTGATAAGAAGCCTATTCTATGACAAATAGGAACATTTTCTTATTTTAGAAGACAGGATAAAGAGAAGAAATGTTCCTTACCTCTGTACCTGAGATATGGTTATGTTATATACTATGAGTTGGGTAAAGAAGATATACATGTGAAAAACACAAACAGTAAATTCTCATGTACCTGGAAGGTGTTATTACACCTCGGCAGGCCTAAAACTTATGCCTAAACCGACGATTATCAGTAATTAATATAAACATTAATTACCTGTTATGAGATTTCTCTTATTCTTTTCTTGAAATCCACAAGTTAAAATTTCATGTTCCACCATCTCATAGGGCGTAAGTCACCTGTAAATAGTCAAAGGTGTGATAATATGTTCCTGCTACATGCTATACACAAAGAAAAATATAACACAGTAGGGCTAAAATTACTTTTCTCAGGTATAAGCACTGTGGCCAGTTTAGTGTGAAAGCTGTAGTCAGTCATTCAATAGTTTACTGTATGTGTTATGTTCAATTATTCTGCATTCTTCTGTAAATGTTATAGTTAGAGTACAGTTTAATGGAAATGTGGTCAGACAGTCCACACCTAGCATAAATGCTGTCGTAAGCCAGTCTTTATACTAGTGTAAATGTTATAATATGGCAGTCAAAACTTTACTGGAAATGTGGTAAGGCAGTCCACACCTAGTTTAAATGCTATGGTCATTCAGTCCATAAACCAGTGCAAAAGTTTTTGTCCACCAGTCCACAGTCCTTTGTAAAAGAGGTCAGTCAGTCCACATTCTGACATAAATGTTGTGGTCATTCAGTCAATAGTCTTCTGGTATACTGGAAATGTGGTCAGAAATTCCACACCTAGCATAAATGCTGTGGTCAGTCAGTCCATAAACTAGTGTAAAAGTTTTTGCAGGCCAGTCCACAGTCCATTGTAAAAGTGGTCAGTCAGTCCACATTCTAGTGTAAATGTTGCGGTCATTCAGTCTATAATCTTCGAGTCTTCTAGAAATGTTGTCAGAAATTCCACACCTAGCATAAATGCTGTGGTCAGTCAATCCTTAGACTAGTGTAAATTTTATAGTCAGCCAGTGCAAACTTTACTGGAAATGTGGTCAAGCAGTCCAAATCTAATGTAAATGACATGGTTAGTAAGTCCTTAAACAAGTGCAAATGCTGTGCTCAGTCAGCCCAAAGTCTTCTGGAAATGTGGCAGGCAGTCCAAACATAGTGTAAATGCTGTGGTTAGTCAGTCTTCAGACTAATGTAAATGCTTTGATCATTCATCCACAGACTAGTGTAAATGTTTGGTCCATAAACTCCAACGTCTACTGTAAATGTGTCCGGTCAGTCCACAGTGTAGTGTAAATGATATAGTCAGTTAGTCCAGAGTATATTATAAATTCTTTGGTCATGTGGTCCACAGTCTAGTATAAATGCTGTGGTCAATCAGTCCACAGTCTACTGTAAATCATGTTGTCAGTCGGTCCACAGTCTAGTATAAATGCTGTGGTCAGTCTGTACATAGTCTAAATGAAGTGGTCAGTCGGTTCACAATCTATTGTAAATGCTTTGGTCAGTAGGTCTAAAGCCTGGTATAAATATTGTGGTCAATCAGTCCACAGTCTAGTATAAATTCTGTGTTCAGTTGGTTCACAGTCTAGTGTAAATGTTGTTGTTAGTCAATGCACAGTCTAGTTGAAATTCTGGGGTCAGTCGCTCCACAGTCTAGTATAAATGCTATGGTCAGTCAGTCCATAGTCTAGTGTAAATGAAGTAGTCAGTCGGTCCACAATCTATTGTAAATGCTTTGGTCAGTCGGTCCAAAGCCTGGTATAAATACTGTTGTCAATCAGTCCACAGTCTAGTGAAAATTCTGTGTTCAGTTGGTTCACAGTCTAGTGTGAATGTTGTTGTTAGTCAGTCCACAGTCTAGTGGAAATTCTGGGGTCAGTCGCTCCGCAGTCTAGAGTGAATGATGTGATCATTATCTTATGATCGAGGCAGTGAATGATATACTGCTGATAAGAAGCCTATCTATGACAAATAGGAACATTTTCTTATTTTAGAAGACAGGATAAGGAGAAGAAATGTTCCTTACCTCTGTACCTGAGATATGGTTATGTTATACTATGAGTTGGGTATAAAAGATATACATGTGAAAAACACAAACAGTATATTTTCATGTACCTGGAAGGTGTTATTACAACTCGGCAGGCCTAGAACTTATGCCTAAACCGACGATTATCAGTAGTTAATATAAACTTTAATTACCTGTTATGAGATTTTTCTTATTCTTTTCTTGAAATCCACAAGTAAAAATTTCATGTTCCACCATCTCATAGGGCGTAAGTCACCTGTAAATAGTCAAAGGTGTGATAATATGTTCCTGCTACATGCTATACACAAAGAAAAATATAACACAGTAAGGATAAAATTACTTTTCTCAGGTATAAGGACTGTGGCCAGTTTAGTGTGAAAGCTGTAGTCAGTCATTCAATAGTTTACTGTATGTGTTATGTTCAATCATTCTACAGTCTTCTGTAAATGTTATAGTTAGACTACAGTTTACTGGAAATGTGGTCAGACAGTCCACACCTAGCATGAATGCTGTCGTCAGTCAGTCTTTATACTAGTGTAAATGTTATAGTATGGCACTCAAAACTTTACTGGAAATGTGGTGAGGTCGTCCACACCTAGTTTAAATGCTATGGTCATTCAGTCCATAAACCAGTGCAAAAGTTTTTGTCCACCAGTCCACAGTCCTTTGTAAAAGAGGTGAGTCAGTCCACATTCTGACATAAATGTGTGTATTCAGTCAATAGTTTTCTGGTAAACTGGAAATGTGGTCAGAAATTCCAACCTAGCATAAATGCTGTGGTCAGTCAGTCCTTAGACTCTTGTAAATGTTTAGTCAGGCAGTCAAATCTTTACTGCAAATGTGGTCAGGCAGTCCACACCTAGAGTAAATGCTATGGTTAGTCAGACCATAAACTAGTGTAAATGTTTTTGCAGGCCAGTCCACAGTCCATTGTAAATGTGGTCAGTCAGTCCACATTCTAGTGTAAATGTTGTGGTCTTTCAGTCTATAATCTTCTGGTCTTCTAGAAATGTTGTCAGAAATTCCACACCTAGCATAAATGCTGTGGTTAGTCAGTCCTTAGTCTAGTGTAAATTTTATTGTCAGTCATGCAAACTTTACTGGAAATGTGTCAAGCAGTCCGAATCTAATTTAAATGACATGGTCAGTAAGTCCTTAAGTGCAAATGCTGTGCTCAGTCAGCCCAAAGACTTCTGGAAATGTGGCAGGCAGTCCACACTTAGTGTAAATGTTATGGTTAGTCAGACCATAAACTAGTGTAAAAGTTTTTGCAGGCCAGTCCACAGTCCATTGTAAAATGGTCAGTAATCCACATTCTAGTGTAAATGTTGTGGTTATTCAGTCTATAATCTTCTGGTCTTCTAATAATAATAATAATCTTTATTTTTATATAGCGCTAACATATTCCGAAGCGCTTTACAGTTTGCACACATTATCATCGCTGTAGCCGATGGGGCTCACAATCTAGATTCCATATCAGTATATTTTTTTTGGAGTGTGGTAGGAAACCGGAGTACCCGGAGGAAACCCACGCAAACACGGGGGAGAACATACAAACTCCTTGCAGATGTTGTCCTTGGTGGGATTCAAACCCAGTACTCCAGCGCTGCAAGGATGCAGTGCTATCCACTGAGCCACCGTGCTACCCATTCTAGAAATGTTGTCAGAAATTCTACACATAGCATAAATGCTGTGGTCAGTCAGTCCTTAGACTAGTGTAAATTTTATAGTCAGCCAGCACAAACTTTACTGGAAATGTGGTCAAGCAGTCCAAATCTAATTTAAATGACATGGTCAGTAAGTCCTTAAGTGCAAATGCCGTGCTCAGTCAGCCCAAAGACTTCTGGAAATGTGGCAGACAGTCCAAACATAGTGTAAATGCTGTGGTTAGTCAGTCTTCAGACTAATGTAAATGCTTTGATCATTCATCCACAGACAAGTGTAAATGTTTTGGTCCGTCAACTCCCAACGTCTACTGTAAATTTGTCCGGTCAGTCCACAGTGTAGTGTAAATGATGTGGTCAGTTAGTCCAGAGTCTATTATAAATTCTTTGGTCAGGCGGTCCACAGTCAACAGTACTATAAATACTGTGGTCAATCAGTCCACAGTCTAGTATAAATGCTGTGGTTAGTCAGTCCACAGTCTAGTGTAAATCATGTTGTCAGTCGGTCCACAGTGTAATATAAATGCTGTGGTCGGTCAGTCCAGAGTCTAGTATAAATGCTATGGTCAGTCAGTCCATAGTCTATTGTAATTGCTTTGGTCTGTTTGTCCAAAGCCTGGTATTTATACTGTGGTCATTCAGTCCACAGTCTAATGTTAATTCTGTGTTCAGTTGGTTCAAAGTCTAGTGTAAATGTTGTTGTTAGTCAGTCCACAATCTAGTGGAAATTCTGGGGTCAGTCGCTCCACAGTCTAGACTAAATGATGAGATCATTATCTTACAATCGAGGCATTGAATGTTATACTGCTGATAAGAAGCCTATTCTATGACAAATAGGAACATTTTCTTTTTTTAGAAGGCAGGATAAGAAGAAGAAATGTTCCTTACCTCTGTACCTGAGAAATGGTTATGTTATACTATGAGTTGGGTATAGAAGATATACATGTGAAAAACACAAACCGTATATTCTCATGTACCAGGAAGGTGTTATTACACCTCGGCAGGCCTAGAACTTATGCCTAAACCGACGATTATCAGTAATTAATATAAACATTAATTACCTGTTATGAGATTTTTCTTATTCTTTTCTTGAAATCCACAAGTAAAAATTTCATGCACCACTATCTCATAGGGCGTAAGTCACCTGTAAATAGTCAAAGGTGTGATAATATGTTCCTGCTACATGCTATACACAAAGAAAAATATAACACAGTAGGGCTAAAATTACTTATCTCAGGTATAAGGACTGTGGCAGTTTAGTGTGAAAGCTGTAGTCAGTCATTCAATAGTTTACTGTATGTGTTATGTCCAATCATTCTACAGTCTTCTGTAAATGTTATAGTTTGACTACAGTTTACTGGAAATGTGGTCAGACAGTCCACACCTAGCATAAATACTGTCATCAGCAAGTCTTTATGATAGTGTAAATGTTATAGTATGGCAGTCAAAACTTTACTGGAAATGTGTTAAGGCAGTCCACACCTAGTTTTAAATGCTATGGTCATTCAGTCCATAAACCAGTGCAAAAGTTTTTGTCCACCAGTCCACATGTCCTTTGTAAAGAGGTCAGTCAGTACACATTCTGACATAAATGTTACGGTTATTCAGTCAATAGTCTTCTAGTATACTGGAAATGTGGTCAGAAATTCCACACCTATCATAAATGCTGTGGTCAGTCAGTCCTTTGACTCTTGTAAATGTTATAGTCAGGCAGTCAAATCTTTACTGCAAATGTGGTCAGAATGTCACGCTGTCTAATGATATGTATACAATGTCAGTAAACTATTAATACAGGAACAACACTCTATACAACAACTAGTATAGCAACATCAGCATGTAAGTATAGAATAGATTTACCTGACACGATATCTGCTGAACCCAGGGTTAATCTTGAGGACTTGATGAGCTGAAACAGGAAAGAGGTGGACCGGGATCTAACCTGACCCTAAACTGGGGTCCTAACTAATCCCTCACCTTGGAGGTACTGATAATGGTTCAGAGGCCCAAAGTCTCCAACCTAACCCTGTCTCCTATAAGACCCTGAACCCTGTAATCAGTCCTAAGAAGGATCCTGACTACCACCAAAGGGATATGGGCTGATTTCAGCTAAATACACAGATTAGACATATAAGACAGACAGGATAACACTCGCTTGCATACACACTCAAACACCAAAGGAACATAAATGGTCTGGGAAATAAACTCTAACCAAGTTGAGCTTAGAACAACTAAGGAGCTCACAACTAAAGTCTATACAGATTCATTCCTATCTGTGGTCTGCATGAAGGTTTCACTGGCAACTCCCCAAGCAGACCACCAGGAATTTAAAGGAAACCAATCAACAAATAATCAATTGCAGCCGGAGAAACTGCACCCAGTCCCAGCACCGAGCACAGACAGAATTAACTCCCTAGCTGCCAAACACAAAGAAACAGCAGCTCAGCTGTGAGAAGTCAAAATGTGCAACCGCGACGATCTTCGTGGCAATGCACACATGACAGTACCCCCCCTTCTACGAGGGCCTCCGGACCCTCAGGGCCAGGCCTGCCCGGGTGAGTTCTGTGGAAGGTCCGAACCAAACGATCTGCGTTAACATCAGACGCAGGGACCCACGTCCTCTCCTCTGGACCATACCCCTTCCAATGCACCAAGTACTGAAGGGACCGGCGATTCAGACGTGAGTCAATGATCTTTGATACTTGAAATTCCAAGTTACCATTGACCAACACAGGAGGAGGAGGTAGAGTTGACGGTATGACTGGTGCCACATACCTTTTAAGTAATGACTTGTGGAACACATTATGAATTTTAAACGTAGGAGGGAGGTCCAGACGAAATGCCACAGGATTAATTATGGAACTGATCCTGTACGGCCCGATGAATCTGGGACCCAGTTTCCAGGAGGGCACTTTAAGTTTTATATTCCTGGTAGACAACCATACCAGATCGTTCACATTCAGATCTGGACCAGAAACTCTCCTCCTATCAGCCATACGTTTGTAACGGTTCCCCATCGCACTCAGATTATTCCAATACACCTCTCCACACAGAAGCAAGTGACGACGAGAAACGCTCCTCCTCAGGAACCCCAGAAGGGCCCCCCCATAGAAAGTACAAAACTGGGGATGGAAACCATATGCCCCAAAAAACGGGGACTTACCAGTGGACTCGCTCCGCTGTTGTTAAGAGCGAACTCTGCCAGAGGCAAGAAAGAAGACCAGTCCTCTTGGTTCTCTGAGACAAAACACCGGAGATATGTCTCTAAGCTCTGATTCAGACGCTCTGTCTGACCATTGGTCTGCGGATGAAAAGCCGAGGAAAATGACAATTGCATCCCCCGACGTAAACAAAATGCCCTCCAAAATTTGGACACAAACTGAGACCCCCTATCTGACACCACATCAGAAGGCAACCCATGAAGTCTAACGATCTCCCTAATGAACACCTGCGCCAGAGTTTTAGCATTAGGGAGTGCAGGAAGAGCAACGAAATGTGCCATCTTACTGAAACCTGTCAACAACCACCAGTATGACAGTATTCCCTGACGACGGAGGAAGGTCCGTAATGAAGTCCATAGATAAATGAGTCCATGGACGCTCCGGAAGTTTCAAGGGTAAAAGGGTCCCAGACGGACGGGTATGAGGGGTTTTAGAGCGAGCACACACCCCACATGACGCGACAAAAGTTATAACATCTTTATTAGCATTAGGCCACCAAAACCGGCGAGAAAGGAGATCTAAAGTAGCCTTTACTCCCTGGATGTCCTGCTAGAGCAGAATTATGATGTGCCTCAATAACCTTTTGTCTCAACAGATTTGGGACAAACAGTCTCCCTGGAGGTCCTGCAGGGGCGTCCCCCTGAGCCTCTAACACCTCCTCCTCAAGCTCAGAAAATACAGCCGACACTACCACCCCCTCCTAAAGGATAGGACTCGGGTCATCCGTTTTCCCGGCCCCTGGGAAACTGCGAGACAAGGCATCAGCCTTTACATTCTTAGACCCCGGGCGATAAGTGACGACAAAATTAAACCTGGTAAAAAACAACGACCATCGAGCTTGTCTGGAATTCAGACGCTTAGCGGATTCCAAATACAACAGGTTCTTGTGATCAGTAATAACGGTAACCGGGTGGACTGCCCCCTCCAAAAAGTGACGCCATTCTTCAAAAGCTAACTTAATGGCCAACAGTTCCCTATTGCCGATATCATAATTCCTTTCGGGGACGACAATTTCTTAGAAAAGAAAGCGCACGGATGCCATTTACCAGGGGACGGACCCTGGGACAATATAGCACCCACCCCTACGTCAGACGCATCCACCTCCACAATGAACGGCTGAGATGCATCTGGTTGGATGAGAACGGGTGCCGAAGCAAAACATTTCTTCAAAGAGGAAAAGGCTTGGCAAGCTTTGTCCGACCATTTAGAAAAATCCTCCCTTTTTTTTTGTCATGTCAGTGAGAGGTTTGACGACAGATGAGAAATTACAAATAAATTTCCGGTAGTAGTTAGCAAACCCCAAAAAAACGCTGCAGAGCCTTAAGATCCCCTGGCTGATCCCATTCAAGCACTGCTCTCACCTTTTCAGGGTCCATACGGAAACCGGAGGCTGACACCAAAAAACCCCAAAAACTGAAGTTCCTGTACGGCAAATACACACTTCTCCAGTTTGGCGTATAGTTTATTGTCTCGCAAGATCTGCAACACCTGTCTCACATGCTCCTGATGAGACACAAGATCTGGCGAGTAAATTAAAATGTCATCCAAATATACAACCACAAACAGCCCCACAAGGTGACGAAAAATGTCATTAACAAAATGTTGGAATACTGCTGGTGCAGTAGTCAGACCAAAAGGCATGACTAGGTTCTCATAATGTCCCTCCGGCGTGTTAAACGCCGTTTTCCACTCATCCCCCTCTTTTATCCTAATCAGATTATACGCCCCCCTGAGATCCAATTTAGAAAACCATTTGGCGCCAACAATTTGATTGAAGAGATCAGGAATAAGAGGGAGTGGATACGGATCTCGAACAGTAATCCGATTAAGTTCGCGGAAATCCAAGCAAGGGCGTAGGCCTCCACTTTCTTCTTCACAAAGAAGAACCCCGCGGCTACTGGGGAAGATGAAGGTCTAATATGCCCTTTGGCCAGACTTTCAGAAATATAATCTTTCATAGCCTGCCTCTCAGGACCAGAAAGATTATACAACCTAGCTTTAGGCAACTTAGCATCAGGAAGAAGATTAATAGAGCAGTCATACACGCGATGAGGAGGCAACTCCTGACACCCCTCCTCAGAGAAAACATCCCCAAAATCCTCCAAAAAAGGAGGCAATGTACTAGGCACGACCGCACTGATGACTGTGTTCATGCAGTTGCTTTTGCAAAACTCACCCCATTGGCTTATTTCTCTGGACTGCCAATTAATCACAGGGTTATGTTTAACCAACCAAGGAAGTCCCAACACAATGGGAGTAGGTAGACCCTCCAACACATAACAAGATAATTGTTCCCTATGTATTGCCCCTACCCGAAGGTCAATGTTATGAACCTCATGAACAAAGCTACCTTGGCCGAGAGGCCTGGCGTCAATGGAGAATATAGGGATCGGTTTGACCAATACACTCAGATGCATACCTTGAGCCTGAGCAAACTGAGCGTCAACCAGATTAGCCCCGGAACCACTATCAAGAAGAACAGACAATCTCTCCACTCTCGTACCAACTACCACCTCCACTGGTACAAGGAACTGAGAAGAACTGGCGGATGAAATACATACTCCCAGGTTGTCGTCCACCACACAACCTGGGATTAACAGTTTTCCCCGGGGACTTTTGGCTCAACAAGGCACGGGATGGACATTCTCCAACAAAATGTCCCTCTTTCCCGCAGAAAAAACATCTTCTAGTCCTGCGGCGTACCGCCAATCCCCTTTCTACGAAATGATGTCCCTCCCAACTGCATAGGCTCATCCGAACAGACAAGGGGAACCTCAACATAAGGGACTTTAGTGGTAGGTGGAGAAACAACAGGGAGTGGGTTACCTCACCCCTCTCCCGAAGCCGTCTATCAGTACGGATAGCTAAGGCCATAGCAGCCTCCAGAGAAGGAGGAGACTCATACTGAGCCAAAACGTCTTTTAATTTATCAGAAAGCCCATGACAAAACTGGCTCCTAAGAGCTGGGTCATTCCACTGAGTATCTGTGGCCCATCTACGAAACTCAGAAGCAAATTCCTCTGCCGACGATCTCCCTGCTGTATCTTACGTAATTTTGTCTCAGCAAGAGAGACCCGATCTGGGTCATCATATACCAATCCCAGGGCAGTTAAAAAATTGATCTACAGACAGTAGAGCCGGGATCCCGGAGGAAGGGAAAATGCCCAGGATTGAGGGTCCCCTTGCAGAAGTGAGATAACAATTCCCACTCTCTGCTCCTCACTCCCTGATGATCGAGGCCGAAGCCGAAAATACAATTTACATGCCTCCCGGAAGGTGAAAAATTTGTCTCGCCCACCAGTGAACCTGTCCGGGAGAGCTACTTTAGGTTCAACTCTGGTTTGCTCCAGGGGAGACAAAACTTTGGACTTAATGTCCGTCAGCTCCATGGATAATCCCTGCAACTGCAGAGCCAGCTGGGCTACTGGATCCATGGTAACTGGAGATAATTTTTATGGCCAGTGAAAATGTCACGCTGTCTAATGATATGTATACAATGTCAGTAAACTATTAATACAGGAACAACACTCTATACAACAACTAGTATAGCAACATCAGCATGTAAGTATAGAATAGATTTACCTGACACGATATCTGCTGAACCCAGGGTTAATCTTGAGGACTTGATGAGCTGAAACAGGAAAGAGTGGACCGGGATCTAACCTGACCCTAACTGGGGTCCTAACTAATCCCTCACCTTGGAGGTACTGATAATGGTTCAGAGGTCCAAGTCTCCAACCTAACCCTGTCTCCTATAAGACCCTGAACCCTGTAATCAGTCCTAAGAAGGATCCTGACTACCACCAAAGGGATATGGGCTGATTTCAGCTAAATACACAGATTAGACATATAAGACAGACAGGATAACACTCGCTTGCATACACACTCAAACACCAAAGGAACATAAATGGTCTGGGAAATAAACTCTAACCAAGTTGAGCTTAGAACAACTAAGGAGCTCACAACTAAAGTCTATACAGATTCATTCCTATCTGTGGTCTGCATGAAGGTTTCACTGGCAACTCCCCAAGCAGACCACCAGGAATTTAAAGGAAACCAATCAACAAATAATCAATTGCAGCCGGGAGAAACTGCACCCAGTCCCAGCACCGAGCACAGACAGAATTAACTCCCTAGCTGCCAAACACAAAGAAACAGCAGCTCAGCTGTGAGAAGTCAAAATGTGCAACCGCGACGATCTTCGTGGCAATGCACACATGACACAGGCAGTCCACACCTAGTGTAAATGCTGTGGTTAGTAAGTCCACAGTCTAGTGTAAATCAAGTTGTCAGTCGGTCCACAGTCTAATATAATGCTATGGTAGTCAGTCCATAGTCTAGTGTAAATGAAGTTGTCAGTCGGTTCACAATCTATTGTAAATGCTTTGGTCAGTCGTCCAAAGCCTGGTATAAATACTGTGGTCAACAGTCCACATCTAGTGTAAATTTGTGTTCAGTTGCTTCACAAGTCTAGTGTAAATGTTGTTTTTAGTCAGTCCACAGTCTAGTGAAAATTCTGTGGTCTAGTCGCTCCACACAGTCTAGAGTAAATGATGAGATCATATCTTATAATCGAGGAATTGAATGTTATACTGCTGATAAGAAGCCTATTCTGTTACAAATAGGAACATTTTCTTTGTTTAGAAGCAGGATAAGAAGAAGAAATGTTCCTTACCTCTGTACCTGAGATATGGTTATGTTATACTATGAGTTGGGTATAGAAGATATACATGTGAAAAACACAGACAGCATATTCTCATGTACCAGAAATGTGTAATTACACCTCGGCAGGCCTACAACTTATGCCTAAACCGACGATTATCAGTAATTAATATAAACATTAATTACCTGTTATGAGATTTTTCTTATTCTTTTCTTGAAAACTACAAGTAAAAATTTCATGTTCCACCATCTCATAGGGCGTAAGTCACCTGTAAAATAGTCAAAGGTGTGATAATATGTTCCTGCTACATGCTATACACAAAGAAAAAATATAACACAGTAGGGCTAAAATTACTTATCTCAGGTATAAGAACTGTGGCCAGTTTAGTGTGAAAACTGTAGTCAATCATTCAATAGTTTACTGTATGTGTTATGTTCAATCATTCTGCTTTCTTCTGTAAATGTTATAGTTAGACTACAGTTTACTGGAAATGTGGTCAGACAGTCCACACCTAGCATAAATGCTGTCGTCAGCCAGTCTTTATACTAGTGTAAATGTTATAGTATGGCAGTCAAAACTTTACTGGAAATTTGGTGAGGCAGTCCACACCTAGTTTAAATGCTATGGTCATTCAGTCCATAAACCAGTGCAAAAGTTTTTGTCCACCAGTCCACAGTCCTTTGTAAAAGAGGTGAGTCAGTCCACATTCTGACATAAATGTTGTGATTATTCAGTCAATAGTTTCTGGTATGCTGGAAATGTGGTCAGAAATTCCACACCTAGCATAAATGCTGTGGTCAGTCAGTCCTTAGACTCTTGTAAATGTTATAGTCAGGCAGTCAAATCTTTACTGCAGTTTGGTCAGGCAGTCCACATCTAGTATAAATGCTATGGTCAGTCAGTTCATAAACTAGTGTAAAAGTTTTTTCAGGCCAGTCCACAGTCCATTGTAAAAGTGATCAGTCAGTCCACATTTTAGTGAAAATGTTGTGGTCTTTCAGTCTATAATCTTCTGATCTTCTAGAAATGTTGTCAGAAATTCCACACCTAGCATAAATGCTGTGGTCAGTCTATCCTTAGACTAGTGTAAATTTTATAGTTAGCCAGTGCAAACTTTACTGGAAATGTGGTCAAGCAATCCAAATCTAATGTAAATGACATGGTCAGTAAGTCCTTAAACAAGTGCAAATGCTCTCAGTCAGCCCAAAGTTTTCTGGAAATGTGGCAGGTAGTCCAAACATAGTGTAAATGCTATGGGTTAGTCAGTCTTCAGACTAATGTAAATGCTTTGATCATTCATCCACAGACTAGTGTAAATGTTTTGGTCCATCAACTCCAACGTCTACTGTAAATGTGTCCGGTCAGTCCACAGTGTAGTGTAAATGATGTGGTCAGTTAGTCCAGAATCTATTATATATCCTTTGGTCAGGCGGTCCACAGTCTAGTATAAATGCTGTGGTCAGTCAGTCCACATCTAGTGTAAATCATGTTGTCAGTCAGTCCACAGTCTAGTATAAATACTGTGGTCAATCAGTCCACAGTCTAGTTTAAATGCTGTTGGTTAGTCAGTCCACAGTCTAGTGTAAAGTCTAGTGTAAATCATGTTGTCAGTCGGTCGACAGTCTAGAATAAATGCTGTGGGCAGACAATACACAGTCTAAATGAAGTTGTCAGTAGGTTAACAATCTATTGTAAAAGCTTTGGGTCAGTCGGTCCAAAGCCTGGTATAATTACTGTTGTCAATCAGTCCACAGTCTAGTTTAAATGCTGTGGTTAGTCAGTCCACACGTCTAGTGTAAATCATGTTGTGAGTCGGTCCACAGTCAAGTATAAATGCTGTGGTAAGTCAGTCCATAGTCTAGGTAAATTAAGTGGTCAGTCGGTTCACAGTCTATTGTAAATACTTTGGTCATTCGGTCCAAAGCCTGGTATAAATACTGTGGTCAAATTCAGTCTCACAGTCTAGGATGTGTAAAAATCTGTGTTCAGTTGTTCAATCTATGTAAATGTTTTTAGTAGTCCACATAGTGGAAATTCTGTGGTCTCGCTCCACAGTCTAGAGTAAATGATGAGATCATTATCTTATAATCGAGGATTGAATGTTATACTGCTGATAAGAAGCCTATTCTGTTACAAATAGAACATTTTCTTTTTTTAGAAGGCAGGATAAGAAGAAGAAATGTTCCTTACCTCTGTAACCTGAGATATGGTTATGTTATACTATGAGTTGGGTATAGAAGATATACATGTGAAAAACACAGACAGCTATATTCTCATGTACCAGGAAATGTGTAATTACACCTCGGCAGGCCTACAACTTATGCCTAAACCGACGATTATCAGTAATTAATATAAACATTAATTACCTGTTATGAGATTTTTTTATTCTTTTCTTGAAAACCACAAGTAAAAATTTCATGTTCCACCATCTCATAGGGCGAAGTCACCTGTAAATAGTCAAAGGTGTGATAATATGTTCCTGCTACATGCTATAAAACAAAGAAAAATATAACACAGTAGGCTAAAATTACTTATCTCAGGTATAAGGGAAATGTGGCCAGTTTAGTGTGAAAGCTGTAGTCAATCATTCAATAGTTATACTGTATGTGTTATGTTCAATCATTCTCAGTTCTTCTGTAAATGTTATAGTTAGACTACGTTTACTGGAAATGTGGTCAGACAGTCCACACCTAGCTTAAATCTGTCATCAGCCGTCTTTATACTAGTGTAATGTTATGTAGGCGTCAAAACTTTACTGAAATTGGTGAGGCAGTCCACACCTATTTAAAGTATGGTCATTCAGTCCATAAACAGTGCAAATGTTTTTGTCCACCAGTCCACAGTCTTTGTAAAAGAGGTGAGTCAGTCCACATTGAATAATGTGTATTATTCAGTCAATAGTTTTTGGTATGCGGAAATGTGGTGAAATTCCCAACACCTAGCTTAAGCCTGTGGTCAGTCAGGTTCCCTTAGACTCTTGTAAATGTTATGTTTAGGCAGTCAAATCTTTACGCCAGTTGGCAGGCAGTCCACTAGTATAAAGCTATGGTCAGTCAAGTCATAAATATGTAAAAGTTTTTTTGGGCCAAATCCCAGTCCATGTAAAAGTGATCAGTCGTCCCATTTTAGTGAAAATGTTGTGGCTTTCAGTCTATAATCTTTAAATCTTTCTAGAAATTGTCAATTCCACACTAGCATAAATGCTGTGGTCAGTCTATCCTTAGACTAGTGTAAATTTATAGTTAGCATGCAAACTTTACTGGAAATGTGGTCAAGCAATCCAAATCTAATGTAAATGACATGGTCAGTAAGTCCTTAAACAAGTGCAAATGCTCTTCAGTTCAGCCCAAAGTTTTCTGGAAATGTGGCAGGTAGTCCAAACATAGTGTAAATGCTATGGTTAGTCAGTCTTCAGACTAATGTAAATGCTTTGATCATTCATCCACAGACTAGTGTAAATGTTTTGGTCATCAACTCCAACGTCTACTGTAAATGTGTCGGCCAGTCCACAGTGTTGTAAATGATGTGGTCAGTTAGTCCAGAATCTATTATATATCCTTTGGTCGGCGGCAGTGTGCGGTCCCACAGTCTTAAGGCAGTACTATATAATACTGTGGTCAATCAGTCCACAGTCTAGTTTAAATGCTGTGGTTAGTCAGTCCACAGTCTAGTGTAAAATCATGTTGTCAGTCGGGTGTCCACAGTGTAGTATAAATCTGTTGGTCGGTCAGTCCAGAGTCTAGAAGATTAAATGCTTGTTGTCAGTCACAGTCCATAGTCCATTGTAATTGCCTTTGGTCTGTTGGTCTCCAAAGCACTGGCATAATGTATAAACTGTGGTCAATCAGTCCACAGTCTAGTGTTAATTCTGTGTTCAGTTGGTTCAAAGTCTAGTGTAAATGTTGTTGTTAGTCAGTCCACAGTCTAGTGAAATTCTGGGTCAGTCGCTCCACAGTCTAGACTAAATGATGAGATCATTATCTTATAATCGAGGCATTGAATGATATACTGCTGATAAGAAGCCTATTCTATGACAAATAGGAACATTTTCTTATTTTAGAAGACAGGATAAGGAGAAGAAATGTTCCTTACCTCTGTACCTGAGATATGGTTATGTTATAATATGAGTTGGGTATAGAAGATATACATGTGAAAAACACAAACCGTATATTCTCATGTACCAGGAATGTGTTATTACACCTCGGCAGGCCTAAACTTATGCCTAAACCGACGATTATCAGTAATTAATATAAACATTAATTACCTGTTATGAGATTTTTCTTATTCTTTTCTTGAAATACCACAAGTAAAAATTTCATGCGCCACCATCTCATAGGGCGTAAGTGACCTGTAAATAGTCAAAGGTGTGATAATATGTTCCTGCTACATGCTATACACAAAGAAAAATATAAAACAGTAGGGCTAAAATTACTTATCTCAGGTATAAGGACTGTGGCCAGTTTAGTGTGAAAGCTGTAGTCAGTCATTCAATAGTTTACTGTATGTGTTATGTTCAATCATTCTAGAGTCTTCTGTAAATGTTATAGTTAGACTACAGTTTACTGGAAATGTGGTCAGACAGTCCACACCTAGCATAAATACTGTCATCAGCAAGTCTTTATGATAGTGTAAATGTTATAGTATGGCAGTCAAAACTTTACTGGAAATGTGGTAAGGCAGTCCACACCTAGTTTAAATGCTATGGTCATTCAGTCCATAAACCAGTGCAAAAGTTTTTGTCCACCAGTCCACAGTCCTTTGTAAAGAGGTCTGTCAGTACACATTCTGACATAAATGTTACGGTTATTCAGTCAATAGTCTTCTAGTATACTGGAAATGTGGTCAGAAATTCCTCACCTATCATAAATGCTGTGGTCAGTCAGTCCTTTGACTCTTGTAAATGTTATAGTCAGGCAGTCAAATCTTTACTGCAAATGTGGTCCACACCTAGTGTAAATGCTGTGCTTAGTCAGTCCACAGTCTAGTGTAAATCAAGTTGTCAGTCGGTCCACAGTCTAATATAAATGCTATGGTCAGTCAGTCCATAGTCTAGTGTAAATGAAGTTGTCAGTCGGTTCACAATCTATTGTAAATGCTTTAGTCAGTCGGTCCAAAGCCTGGTATAAATACTGTGGTCAATCAGTCCACAATCTAGTGTAAATTCTGTGTTCAGTTGGTTCAAAGTCTAGTGTAAATGTTGTCGTTAGTCAGTCCACAGTCTAGTGGAAATTCTGGGGTCAGTCGTTCCACAGTCTAGAGTAAATGATGAGATCATTTTCTTATAATCGAGGCACTGAATGATATACTGCTGATAAGAAGCCTATTCTATGACAAATAGGAACATTTTCTTATTTTAGAAGACAGGATAAGGAGAAGAAATGTTCCTTACCTCTGTACCTGAGATATGGTTATGTTATACTATGAGTTGGGTATAGAAGATATACATGTGAAAAACACAAACCGTATATTCTCATGTACCAGGAAGGTGTTATTACACCTCGGCAGGCCTAGAACTTATGCCTAAACCGACGATTATCAGTAATTAATATAAACATTAATTACCTGTTATGAGATTTTTCTTATTCTTTTTTTGAAATTCACATGTAAAAAATTCATGCTCCATCATCTCGTAGGGCGTAAGTCACCTGTAAATAGTCAAAGGTGTGATAATATGTTCCTGCTACATGCTAAACACAAAGAAAAATATAACACAGTAGAGCTAAAATTACTTATCTCAGGTATAAGGACTGTGGCCAGTTTAGTGTGAAAACTGTAGTCAGTCATTCAATAGTTTACTGTATATGTTATGTTCAGTCATTCTACAGTCTTCTGTAAATGTTATAGTTAGACTACAATTTACTGGAAATGTGGTGAGGCAGTCCACACCTAGTTTAAATGCTATGGTCATTCAGTCCATAAACCAGTGCAAAAGTTTTTGTCCACCAGTCCACAGTCCTTTGTAAAAGAGGTCAGTCAGTCCACATTCTGACATAAATGTTGTGGTCATTCAGTCAACAGTCTTCTGGTATACTGGAAATGTGGTCAGAAATTCCACATCTAGCATAAATGCTGTGGTCAGTCAGTCCTTAGACTCTTGTAAATGTTATAGTCAGGCAGTCAAATCTTTACTGCAAATGTGGTCAGGCAGTCCACACCTAGTGTAAATGCTATGGTCAGTCAGTACATAGTCTTCATGAAGTGGTCAGTTGGTTCACAATCTATTGTAAATGCTTTGGTCAGTCGGTCCAAAGCCTGGTATAAATACTGTGGTCAATCAGTCCACATGTAAGGTTCTTTGTCTCTGTTGACTGTTCCTTGAAACTCAGTTTTCCGTCGGCCATTTTGCTTTCTGTCTTTCTGCAGCTCTTGCCCTCAGTTAATATGGAGTTTCAGTTTTCATGTTCCCGCCCTGATTCTTCCCTCTTGCTTCTTAAGCAGCCTCAGCTGAACAATCAGTGCTCCTGAATCAAGCCTCAGTCAGTCTGTGACCTGACTCCTGGAAACCTTGGACTTGTACTCCAGCTATTCCCTACTGAGGAACCTTGGAACACTTTTGGACTCTGGAAACCTGCTGTTTGGTGAATCCATGTTTGCAGAGGAATGACGGTACAGAGAAGACATCCTGAACATGCTTTGGAGATTTATTGTAGTGCTTGAAGTTACTCTGGCCTGCTGTGTCTCCTGTCGCTGTTCCTGCAAACTGTGTGAACTTTTCAGCATGCTTGTATGAAGTAATACAAGTAATTTCATTTCAACCTATGTCTCCTGTGTTTTCCTCGCACCCAAGCACAAGACGCTATAGGAACTGTACACTATACATGACACCACAGTCTAGTGTAAATTCTGTGTTCAGTTGCTTCACAGTCTAGTGTAAATGTTGTTGTTAGACAGTCCACAGTCTAGTGAAAATTCTGTGGTCTGTCGCTCCACAGTCTAGAGTAAATGATGAGATCATTATCTTATAATCGAGGCATTGAATGTTATACTGCTGAAAAAAGCCTATTCTATTACAAATAGGAACATTTTCTTTATTTAGAAGGCAGGATAAGAAGAAGAAATGTTCCTTACCTCTGTACCTGAGATATGGTTATGTTATACTATGAGTTGGATATAGAAGATATACATGTGAAAAACACAAACAGTATATTCTCATGTACCAGGAAGGTGTTATTACACCTCGGCAGGCGTAGAACTTATGCCTAAACCGACGGTTACCAGTAATTAATATAAACATTAATTACCTGTTATGAGATTTTTCTTATTCTTTTCTTGAAATCCACAAGTAAAAATTTCATGTTCCACCATCTCACTGGGCATCAGTCACCTGTAAATAATCAAATGTGATAATATGTTCCTGCTACATGCTATACACAACGAAAAATATAACACACTAGGGCTACAATTACTTATCTCAGGTATAAGGACTGTGGCCAGTTTAGTGTGAAAGCTATAGTCAGTCATTCGATAGCTTACTGTTTATGTTATGTTCAATCATTCTACAGTCTTCTGTAAATGTTATAGTCAGGCAGTCAAATCTTTACTGCAAATGTGGTCAGGCAGTCCACACCTCGTGTAAATGGTATGGTCAGTCATTCCATAAATTAGTGTAAAAGTTTTTGCAGGCCAGTCCACAGTCCATTGTAAAATGGTCAGTAAGTCTACATTCTAGTGTAAATGTTGTGGTTATTCAGTCTATAATCTTCTGTTCTTCTAATAATAATAATATTTATTTTATATAGCGCTAACATATTCCAAAGCGCTTTACAGTTTGCACACATTATCATTGCTGTAGCCGATGGGGCTCACAATCTAGATTCCCTATCTGTATGTTTATTTTGGAGTGTGGTAGGAAACCGGAGTACCCGGAGGAAACCCACGCAAACACGGGGGAGAACATACAAACTCCTTGCAGATGTTGTCCTTGGTCGGATTCAAACCCAGGACTCCAGCGCTGCAAGGATGCAGTACTATCCACTGAGCCACCGTGCTGCCCATTATAGAAATGTTGTCAGAAATTCTACACATAGCATAAATGCTGTGGTCAGTCAGTCCTTAGACTAGTGTAAATTTTATATTCAGCCAGCGCAAACTTTACTGGAAATGTGGTCAAGCAGTACAAATCTAATTTAAATGACATGGTCAGTAAGTCCTTAAGTGCAAATGCTGTGTTCAGTTAGCCCAAAGACTTCTGGAAATGTGGCAGGCAGTCCAAACATAGTGTAAATGCTGTGGTTAGTCAGTCTTCAGACTAATGTAAATGCTTTGATCATTCATCCACAGACAAGTGTAAATGTTTTGGTCAGTCAACTACAACGTCTACTGTAAATGTGTCGGGCCAGTCCACAGTGTAGTGTAAATGATGTGGTCAGTTAGTCAAGAGTCTATTAAAAATTCTTTGGTCAGGCGGTCCACAGTCTACAGTACTATAAATACTGTGGTCAATCAGTCCACAGTCTAGTATAAATGCTGTTGTTAGTCAGTCCACAGTCTAGTGTAAATCATGTTGTCAGTCGGTCCACAGTGTAGTATAAATGCTGTGGTCGGTCAGTCCAGAGTCTAGAATAAATGCTATGGTCAGTCAGTCCATAGTCTATTGTAATTGCTTTGGTCTGTTGGTCCAAAGCCTGGCATATATACTGTGGTCATTCAGTCCACAGTCTAGTGTTAATTCTGTGTTCAGTTGGTTCAAAGTCTAGTGTAAATGTTGTTGTTAGTCAGTCCACAGTCTAGTGGAAATTCTGGGGTCAGTCGCTCCACAGTCTAGACTAAATGATGAGATCATTATCTTATAATCGAGTCATTGAATGATATACTGCTGATAAGAAGCCTATTCTATGACAAATAGGAACATTTTCTTATTTTAGAAGACAGGATAAGGAGAAGAAATGTTCCTTACCTCTGTACCTGAGATATGGTTATGTTATAATATGAGTTGGGTATAGAAGATATACATGTGAAAAACACAAACCGTATATTCTCATGTACCAGGAAGGTGTTATTACACCTCGGCAGGCCTAGAACTTATGCCTAAACCGACGATTATCAGTAATTAATATAAACATTAATTACCTGTTATGAGATTTTTCTTATTCTTTTCTTGAAATCCACAAGTAAAAATTTCATGCGCCACCATCTCATAGGGCGTAAGTGACCTGTAAATAGTCAAAGGTGTGATAATATGTTCCTGCTACATGCTATACACAAAGAAAAATATAAAACAGTAGGGCTAAAATTACTTATCTCAGGTATAAGGACTGTGGCCAGTTTAGTGTGAAAGCTGTAGTCAGTCATTCAATAGTTTACTGTATGTGTTATGTTCAATCATTCTAGAGTCTTCTGTAAATGTTATAGTTAGACTACAGTTTACTGGAAATGTGGTCAGACAGTCCACACCTAGCATAAATACTGTCATCAGCAAGTCTTTATGATAGTGTAAATGTTATAGTATGGCAGTCAAAACTTTACTGGAAATGTGGTAAGGCAGTCCACACCTAGTTTAAATGCTATGGTCATTCAGTCCATAAACCAGTGCAAAAGTTTTTGTCCACCAGTCCACAGTCCTTTGTAAAGAGGTCTGTCAGTACACATTCTGACATAAATGTTACGGTTATTCAGTCAATAGTCTTCTAGTATACTGGAAATGTGGTCAGAAATTCCTCACCTATCATAAATGCTGTGGTCAGTCAGTCCTTTGACTCTTGTAAATGTTATAGTCAGGCAGTCAAATCTTTACTGCAAATGTGGTCCACACCTAGTGTAAATGCTGTGCTTAGTCAGTCCACAGTCTAGTGTAAATCAAGTTGTCAGTCGGTCCACAGTCTAATATAAATGCTATGGTCAGTCAGTCCATAGTCTAGTGTAAATGAAGTTGTCAGTCGGTTCACAATCTATTGTAAATGCTTTAGTCAGTCGGTCCAAAGCCTGGTATAAATACTGTGGTCAATCAGTCCACAATCTAGTGTAAATTCTGTGTTCAGTTGGTTCAAAGTCTAGTGTAAATGTTGTCGTTAGTCAGTCCACAGTCTAGTGGAAATTCTGGGGTCAGTCGTTCCACAGTCTAGAGTAAATGATGAGATCATTTTCTTATAATCGAGGCACTGAATGATATACTGCTGATAAGAAGCCTATTCTATGACAAATAGGAACATTTTCTTATTTTAGAAGACAGGATAAGGAGAAGAAATGTTCCTTACCTCTGTACCTGAGATATGGTTATGTTATACTATGAGTTGGGTATAGAAGATATACATGTGAAAAACACAAACCGTATATTCTCATGTACCAGGAAGGTGTTATTACACCTCGGCAGGCCTAGAACTTATGCCTAAACCGACGATTATCAGTAATTAATATAAACATTAATTACCTGTTATGAGATTTTTCTTATTCTTTTTTTGAAATTCACATGTAAAAAATTCATGCTCCATCATCTCGTAGGGCGTAAGTCACCTGTAAATAGTCAAAGGTGTGATAATATGTTCCTGCTACATGCTAAACACAAAGAAAAATATAACACAGTAGAGCTAAAATTACTTATCTCAGGTATAAGGACTGTGGCCAGTTTAGTGTGAAAACTGTAGTCAGTCATTCAATAGTTTACTGTATATGTTATGTTCAGTCATTCTACAGTCTTCTGTAAATGTTATAGTTAGACTACAATTTACTGGAAATGTGGTGAGGCAGTCCACACCTAGTTTAAATGCTATGGTCATTCAGTCCATAAACCAGTGCAAAAGTTTTTGTCCACCAGTCCACAGTCCTTTGTAAAAGAGGTCAGTCAGTCCACATTCTGACATAAATGTTGTGGTCATTCAGTCAACAGTCTTCTGGTATACTGGAAATGTGGTCAGAAATTCCACATCTAGCATAAATGCTGTGGTCAGTCAGTCCTTAGACTCTTGTAAATGTTATAGTCAGGCAGTCAAATCTTTACTGCAAATGTGGTCAGGCAGTCCACACCTAGTGTAAATGCTATGGTCAGTCAGTACATAGTCTTCATGAAGTGGTCAGTTGGTTCACAATCTATTGTAAATGCTTTGGTCAGTCGGTCCAAAGCCTGGTATAAATACTGTGGTCAATCAGTCCACATGTAAGGTTCTTTGTCTCTGTTGACTGTTCCTTGAAACTCAGTTTTCCGTCGGCCATTTTGCTTTCTGTCTTTCTGCAGCTCTTGCCCTCAGTTAATATGGAGTTTCAGTTTTCATGTTCCCGCCCTGATTCTTCCCTCTTGCTTCTTAAGCAGCCTCAGCTGAACAATCAGTGCTCCTGAATCAAGCCTCAGTCAGTCTGTGACCTGACTCCTGGAAACCTTGGACTTGTACTCCAGCTATTCCCTACTGAGGAACCTTGGAACACTTTTGGACTCTGGAAACCTGCTGTTTGGTGAATCCATGTTTGCAGAGGAATGACGGTACAGAGAAGACATCCTGAACATGCTTTGGAGATTTATTGTAGTGCTTGAAGTTACTCTGGCCTGCTGTGTCTCCTGTCGCTGTTCCTGCAAACTGTGTGAACTTTTCAGCATGCTTGTATGAAGTAATACAAGTAATTTCATTTCAACCTATGTCTCCTGTGTTTTCCTCGCACCCAAGCACAAGACGCTATAGGAACTGTACACTATACATGACACCACAGTCTAGTGTAAATTCTGTGTTCAGTTGCTTCACAGTCTAGTGTAAATGTTGTTGTTAGACAGTCCACAGTCTAGTGAAAATTCTGTGGTCTGTCGCTCCACAGTCTAGAGTAAATGATGAGATCATTATCTTATAATCGAGGCATTGAATGTTATACTGCTGAAAAAAGCCTATTCTATTACAAATAGGAACATTTTCTTTATTTAGAAGGCAGGATAAGAAGAAGAAATGTTCCTTACCTCTGTACCTGAGATATGGTTATGTTATACTATGAGTTGGATATAGAAGATATACATGTGAAAAACACAAACAGTATATTCTCATGTACCAGGAAGGTGTTATTACACCTCGGCAGGCGTAGAACTTATGCCTAAACCGACGGTTACCAGTAATTAATATAAACATTAATTACCTGTTATGAGATTTTTCTTATTCTTTTCTTGAAATCCACAAGTAAAAATTTCATGTTCCACCATCTCACTGGGCATCAGTCACCTGTAAATAATCAAATGTGATAATATGTTCCTGCTACATGCTATACACAACGAAAAATATAACACACTAGGGCTACAATTACTTATCTCAGGTATAAGGACTGTGGCCAGTTTAGTGTGAAAGCTATAGTCAGTCATTCGATAGCTTACTGTTTATGTTATGTTCAATCATTCTACAGTCTTCTGTAAATGTTATAGTCAGGCAGTCAAATCTTTACTGCAAATGTGGTCAGGCAGTCCACACCTCGTGTAAATGGTATGGTCAGTCATTCCATAAATTAGTGTAAAAGTTTTTGCAGGCCAGTCCACAGTCCATTGTAAAATGGTCAGTAAGTCTACATTCTAGTGTAAATGTTGTGGTTATTCAGTCTATAATCTTCTGTCTTCTAATAATAATAATATTTATTTTTATATAGCGCTAACATATTCCAAAGCGCTTTACAGTTTGCACACATTATCATTGCTGTAGCCGATGGGGCTCACAATCTAGATTCCCTATCTGTATGTTTATTTTGGAGTGTGGTAGGAAACCGGAGTACCCGGAGGAAACCCACGCAAACACGGGGGAGAACATACAAACTCCTTGCAGATGTTGTCCTTGGTCGGATTCAAACCCAGGACTCCAGCGCTGCAAGGATGCAGTACTATCCACTGAGCCACCGTGCTGCCCATTATAGAAATGTTGTCAGAAATTCTACACATAGCATAAATGCTGTGGTCAGTCAGTCCTTAGACTAGTGTAAATTTTATATTCAGCCAGCGCAAACTTTACTGGAAATGTGGTCAAGCAGTACAAATCTAATTTAAATGATATGGTCAGTAAGTCCATAAGTGCAAATGCTGTGCTCAGTCAGCCCAAAGACTTCTGGAAATGTGGCAGGCAGTCCAAACATAGTGTAAATGCTGTGGTTAGTTAGTCTTCAGACTAATGTAAATGCTTTGATCATTCATCCACAGACTAGTGTAAATGTTTTGGTCCATCAACTCCAACGTCTACTGTAAATGTGTCCGGTCAGTCCACAGTGTAGTGTAAATGATGTGGTCAGTTAGTCCAGAGTCTATTATAAATTCTTTGGTCAGGCGGTCCACAGTCTACAGTACTATAAATACTGTGGTCAATCAGTCCACAGTCTAGTATAAATGCTGTGGTTAGTCAGTCCACAGTCTAGTGTAAATCATGTTGTCAGTCAGTCCACAGTGTAGTATAAATGCTGTGGTCGGTCAGTCCAGAGTCTAGTATAAATGCTATGGTCAGTCAGTCCATAGTCTATTGTAATTGCTTTGGTCTGTTGATCCAAAGCCTGGTATATATACTGTGGTCATTCAGTCCACATTCTAGTGTTAATTCTGTGTTCAGTTGGTTCAAAGTCTAGTGTAAATGTTGTTGTTAGTCAGTCCACAGTCTTGTGGAAATTCTGGGGTCAGTCGCTCCACAGTCTAGACTAAATGATGAGATCATTATCTTATAATCGAGGCATTGAATGATATACTGCTGATAAGAAGCCTATTCTATGACAAATAGGAACATTTTCTTATTTTAGAAGACAGGATAAGGAGAAGAAATGTTCCTTACCTCTGTACCTGAGATATGGTTATGTTATACTATGAGTTGGGTATAGAAGATATACATGTGAAAAACACAAACCGTATATTGTCATGTACCAGGAAGGTGTTATTACACCTCAGCAGGCCTAGAACTTATGCCTAAACCGATGATTATCAGTAATTAATATAAACATTAATTACCTGTTATGAGATTTTTCTTATTCTTTTCTTGAAATCCACAAGAAAAAATTTCATGCGCCACCATCTCATAGGGCGTAAGTGACCTGTAAATAGTCAAAGGTGTGATAATATGTTCCTGCTACATGCTATACACAAAGAAAAATATCACACAGTAGGGCTAAAATTACTTATCTCAGGTATAAGGACTGTGGCGAATTTAGTGTGAAAGCTGTAGTCAGTCATTCAATAGTTTACTGTATGTGTTATGTTCAATCATTCTACAGTCTTCTGTAAATGTTATAGTTAGACTACAGTTTACTGGAAATGTGGTCAGACAGTCCACACCTAGCATAAATACTGTCATCAGCAAGTCTTTATGATAGTGTAAATGTTATAGTATGGCAGTCAAAACTTTACTGGAAATGTGGTAAGGCAGTCCACACCTAGTTTAAATGCTATGGTCATTCAGTCCATAAACCAGTGCAAAAGTTTTTGTCCACCAGTCCACAGTCCTTTGTAAAGAGGTCAGTCAGTACACATTCTGACATAAATGTTACGGTTATTCAGTCAATAGTCTTCTAGTATACTGGAAATGTGGTCAGAAATTCCACACCTATCATAAATGCTGTAGTCAGTCAGTCCTTTGACTCTTGTAAATGTTATAGTCAGGCAGTCAAATCTTTACTGCAAATGTGGTCAGGCAGTCCACACCTAGTGTAAATGCTATGGTTAGTCGACCATAAACTAGTGTAAAAGTTTTTGTAGGCCAGTCCACAGTCCATTGTAAAAGTGATCAGTCAGTCCACATTCTAGTGTAAATGTTGTGGTCATTCAGTCTATAATCTTCCGGTCTTCCAGAAATGTTGTCAGAAATTCCACACCTAGCATAAATGCTGTGGTCAGTCAGTTGTTAGAATAGTATAGAAGATATACATGTGAAAAACACAAACAGTATATTCTCATGTACCAGGAAGGTGTTATTACACCTCGGCAGGCCTAGAACTTATGCCTAAACCGACGATTATCAGTAATTAATATAAACATTAATTACCTGTTATGAGATTTTTCTTATTCTTTTCTTGAAATCCACAAGTAAAAATTTCATGTTCCACCATCTCACTGGGCTTCAGTCACCTGTAAATAGTCAAAGGTGTGATAATATGTTCCTGCTACATGCTATACACAAAGAAAAATATAACACACTTGGCTACAATTACTTATCTCAGGTATAAGGACTGTAGCCAGTTTAGTGTGAAAGCTATAGTCAGTCATTCGATAGCTTACTGTTTATGTTATGTTCAATCATTCTACAGTCTTCTGTAAATGTTATAGTCAGGCAGTCAAATCTTTACTGCAAATGTTTTCAGGCAGTCCACACCTCGTGTAAATGGTATGGTCAGTCAGTCCATAAACTAGTGTAAAAGTTTTTGCAGGCCAGTCCACAGTCCATTGTAAAATGGTCAGTAAGTTCACATTCTAGTGTAAATGTTGTGGTTATTCAGTCTATAATCTTCTGGTCTTCTAATAATAATAATAATCTTTATTTTTATATAGCGCTAACATATTCCGAAGCGCTTTACAGTTTGCACACATTATCATCACTGTAGCCGATGGGGCTCACAATCTAGATTCCCTATCTGTATGTTTTTTTGGAATGTGGTAGGAAACCGGAGTACCCGGAGGAAACCCACGCAAACACAGGGAGAACATACAAACTCCTTGCAGATGTTGTCCTTGGTGGGATTCAAACCCAGGACTCCAGCGCTGCAAGGATGCAGTGTTATCCACTGAGCCACCGTGCTGCCCATTCTAGAAATGTTGTCAGAAATTCTACACATAGCATAAATGCTCTGGTCAGTCAGTCCTTAGACTAGTGTAAATTTTATAGTCAGCCAGTGCAAACTTTACTGGAAATGTGGTCAAGCAGTCCAAAGGTGGTCTTCTCTTCCATCCCCCCAGTGGATGGCCATGGAACGAGGAGGTGGAATAAGATTCTGCAGGTGAACAACTGGCTACGTCGATGGTGCCGTCAGCAAGGATTTGGATTTCTGGATCACGGAGTGAATTACCTATACGATGGACTACTTGCTAGAGATGGGGTGCACCTTACGAAGACTGGAAAACATGTATTTGGAAGTCGCCTTGCTACACTCATCAGGAGAGCTTTAAACTAGAACAATGTGGGAAGGGAAGCAAAACGCCAGCAAAAGCCATACACTTGACAAATACTATTGAGATTTCTGCTATTAGAAGTGAAGGGGAAGAACAAAGACAAAAAAATTTACATAATAAAAATATTGAAGGAAGAGAAACCAATCACAAACTAAAGTGTTTCTATACGAATGCACAAAGCATGGGCAACAAACAAGGAGAACTGGAGCTACTAACGCAGGAGAAGAAATATGATGTCATTGGAATCACTGAAACTTGGTGGGACGATACACATAATTGGAATACAAGGCTAGAAGGATACAACTTATTTGCAAGAAACAGACTTGATAAACGAGGAGGAGGTGTTGATTGTATGTTGGAAAAGCGTATATCTGCACAGAGATTGACGCTTCAGAGACTGGGAGTTCTGTGGAAACTGTTTGGGTAAGAATACAAGGACAGAACAATGGAAAGGACACCATTGTAGGCATTTACTACAGGCCGCCTGTGCAAGCTGAAGATATGGATGAACTCTTTATGCATCAAATGGCCAAGTTCTCCAAAAAATATGACATAGTGGTCATGGGAGATTTCAACTATCCAGACATTTGTTGGGAATCTCTCTCAGGCAAAACTAACAGGTCCAGGAAATTCTTATCCTCTCTTGCTGACAACTTTATCTTCCAAAAGGTAATGGAGAAAACAAGGGGATCTGCTACCTTGGATCTAATCCTCATAAACAGGAGGAAATGGTGGAGGAGGTAAGAGTGGCTGGGACTCTAGGAGGTAGTGACCATGCTATTTTAGAATTTTGGATAACAAGAGGAGGAAGACCTGTGAAGACTCAGACGTCAAGGTTAGATTTCAGAAAGGCAGATTTTAAGGAACTCAGAAAGAGAATTGGAGGGATCCAATGGCTGGATATCCTTAAGGACAAAAATGTCCAGGAAGGATGGAAAATCTTGAAAAATGAGATTCTCAAAGCACAATCGTTAACAATTCCGAAAAGAGGGAAGAATGGGAAGCATTTAAGGAAACCAGGATGGATGAACATAGAACTTAAACACATGCTAAAAGGGAAGAAAGAAATGTTTATCAAATGGAAAGAGGGAGGCATATCTAAAGAAGAATACAATGCCGTCTGCAGAACCTGCAGGGCACAAATCAGATTATCTAAAGCTGACAATGAATTAAGGCTTGCAAGTGACGTCAAAAGCAACAAAAAAGGATTTTGGGGATACGTCAAAAGTAAAAGAAAAGTCAAAGATGCTATAGGATTTTTACAGGATGAAAATGATGAAATGGTAAGTCAGGATGTTGAGAAGGCTGAACTTTTAAATTCCTATTTTGCATCTGTTTTCTCTCAGAAAGGAAATGTAACATCAACTGATCTTCACTGTCCTATTAAAGGAATAGAAGAATCCAGGATATCTATAAACAGAAAGACAGTGAGGAAACACTTAGCTAACATAAATGAATTCAAGTCTCCAGGTCCAGATGAATTACACCCCAGGGTACTGAAGGAGATAGCAGAAGAAATTCTTGAACCACTGTCCATAATCTTTGAAAATTCTTGGAGAACAGGAGAAGTCCCAGAGACTGGAGAAGAGCAAATGTTGTTCCTATCTTCAAAAAGGGGAAGAAGGTGGACCCAGGGAACTACAGGCCGGTGAGTCTGACTTCTATACCAGGAAAGATCTTTGAACAAATTATTAAAGAACATGTATGCAAGTACCTGGATAAGAATGAAGTGATTAAACAGAGTCAGCATGGGTTTGTAACTAATAAGTCATGTCAGACTAACTTAATTTCCTTCTATGACAGAATCACTGACTGGGTGGATCAGGGAAATGCTGTAGATATAGTATATCTTGACTTCAGCAAAGCATTTGACAAAGTATCTCACACAATCCTTATTGAAAAAATGACTAAGTATGGAATGGACCAGGCAACTGTTAGGTGGATTCATAACTGGCTTAGTGATCGGACCCAAAGAGTGGTTGTAAATGGCTGCACATCCAGTTGGAAGAATGTCTCAAGTGGGGTACCACAAGGCTCTGTTTTGGGCCCTGTATTGTTCAACATCTTTATCAATGATTTAGATGAAGGAATTGAGGGTAAACTGATCAAATTTGCTGATGACACAAAGCTAGGAGGGGTAGCTAATACTAGAGAAGAGAGAGAGAGGATTCAAAAAGATATACATAAACTGGAGCAGTGGGCAGCAACTAACAGAATGGATTTTAACAGGGAAAAATGCAAAGTACTACATCTGGGCAATAAAAATGAAAAAAGCATATACAAAATGGGAGGAATAGGGCTAAGTAACAGCACATGTGAAAAAGACTTGGGTATACTAATTGATCACAGACTTAACATGAGTCAACAGTGTGATGCAGCAGCAAAAAAGGCAAATGCAATTCTAGGATGTATCAACAGAAGCATACAGTCTAGATCACGTGAGGTCATTATTGCCCTCTACTCCTCTTTGGTCAGACCTCATCTGGAATACTGTGTCCAGTTTTGGGCACCACATTTTAAAAAAGACATCAACAAACTGGAGCAAGTTCAGAGAAGAGCCACCAGAATGGTGACCGGTCTGCAAACCATGTCCTATGAGGAACGGTTGCAGGATTTGGGAATGTTTAGCTTGCAAAAAAGAAGACTGAGAGGAGACTTAATAGCTGTCTACAAATATCTCAAGGGCTGTCACATTGTAGAAGGATCATCTTTATTCTCATTTGCACAAGGAAAGACTAGAAGCAATGGGATGAAACTGAATGGGAGGAGACACAGATTAGATATTAGAAAAAACTTTTTGACAGTTAGAGTGATCAATGAGTGGAACAGGCTGCCACGAGAGGTGGTGAGTTCTCCTTCAATGGAAGTCTTCAAACAGGGCTGGATAGACATCTGTCTGGGATGATTTAGAGAATCCTGCTTTGAGCAGGGGGTTGGACCAGAAGGCCCAGGAGGTCCCTTCCAACTCTACCATTCTATGATTCTATGATTCTAAATCTAATTTAACCCCTTAATGTCCACTGACGTGCAGAGTCCGTCATGACCAGGTGTCAGTTTTGGCACCTTGAAGGACTCTGCACGTCATGGCTTTGATCTACCACTGTGTGTAAACAAACAGTGTTAGTTCAGTGCCGACAGCTGTCTATGACAGCTGAGAGGCACGGGAAGAGGTGAAGGGACCCATGACATCTGTCCCTGCACCCAGATCGCTGTGATTGGTCAGTCAATCTGACTGACCAAACACAGCATGATCGCACAGGAGATGCAGCACTTCCTACCTGATCAGAGGAGAAGCTGGCAGTGGAAGCTGCTGACCTGCTGCTGTGAGAGCCGGGGGGAGGTGCTGGAACAGCCAGGGACGAGCTGAGCACTTCCCGCCGGCTGATTAACCCTGCTGATGCCGTGATCATGAGCAATCACTTCATTTGGAGGACAGTGAAGAGATGCAGGGACCAAATGACAGAGTCTCTGCATCTCAAACTGCTGTAATTGGATAGTAAATGTAACTATCTAATCACAGCAGTGTGTCAAATGCTGCAAACAGTAGCTCAGCTACATCTTATCACTCTGTCTGTGACATTGTTAGAGATAAGAGCTGTGCTGCTGTGAAACTTGTGTGGAATCCAAATTTTGTTGGAAAAATGAGAAATCGCTGGTCAACTTTTAACACTTATAACTTACTAACAAATAAAAATTTTGTTTCCAAAATTGTGCTGATGTAAAGTAGACATGTGGGAAATGTTATTTATTAACTATTTTTTGTGACATATCTCTGTGAAATTGCAAAATTTTCAAAATTTTCGCCATATTTCCATTTTTTTCATAAATAACCGCAAGTTATATCGAAGAAATTTTACCACTACCATGAAGTACAATATATCACGAGAAAACAATCTCAGAATCGCCAAGATCCGTTGAAGCGTTCCAGAGTTATAAGCACACGAAGAGACTGTGGTCAGAAAATTGTAAAAATAGGCCTGGTCCTTAACCTACAAAATGGATTGGTCGTTAAGGGGTTAAATGACTTGGTCAGTAAGTCCTTAAGTGCAAATGCTGTGCTCAGTCAGCCCAAAGACTTCTGGAAATGTGGCAGGCAGTCCAAACATAGTGTAAATGCTGTGGTTAGTCAGTCTTCAGACTAATGTAAATGCTTTGATCATTCATCCACAGACAAGTGTAAATGTTTTGGTCAGTCAACTCCAACGTCTACTGTAAATGTGTCCGGTCAGTCCACAGTGCAGTGTAAATGATGTGGTCAGTTAGTCAAGAGTCTATTAAAACTTCTTTGGTCAGGCGGTCCACAGTTTACTATAAATACTGTGGTCAATCAGTCCACAGTCTAGTATAAATGCTGCGGTTAGTCAGTCCACAGTCTAGTGTAAATCATGTTGACAGTCGGTCAACAGTGTAGTATAAATGCTGTGGTCGGTCAGTCCAGAGTCTAGTATAAATGCTATGGTCAGTCAGTCCATAGTCTATTGTAATTGCTTTGGTCTGTTGGTCCAAAGCCTGGCATATATACTGTGGTCATTCAATCCACAGTCTAGTGTTAATTAAGTGTTCAGTTGGTTCAAAGTCTAGTGTAAATGTTGTTGTTAGTCCATCCACAGTCTAGTGGAAATTCTGGGGTCAGTCGCTCCACAGTCTAGACTAAATGATGAGATCATTATCTTATAATCGAGGCATTGAATGATATACTGCTGATAAGAAGCCTATTCTATGACAAATAGGAACATTGTCTTATTTTAGAAGACAGGATAAGGAGGAGAAATGTTCCTTACCTCTGTACCTGAGATATGGTTATGTTATACTATGAGTTGGGTATAGAAGATATACATGTGAAAAACACAAACAGTATATTCTCATGTACCAGAAAGTTGTAATTACACCTCGGCAGGCCTACAACTTATGCCTAAACCGACGATTATCAGTAATTAATATAAACATTAATTACCTGTTATGAGATTTTTCTTATTCTTTTCTTGAAAACTACAAGTAAAATTTTCATGTTCCACCATCTCATAGGGCGTAAGTCACCTGTAAATAGTCAAAGGTGTGATAATATGTTCCTGCTACATGCTATACACAAAGAAAAATATAACACAGTAGGGCTAAAATTACTTATCTCAGGTATAAGGACTGTGGCCAGTTTAGTATGAAAGCTGTAGTCAATCATTCAATAGTTTACTGTATGTGTTATGTTCAATCATTCTGCATTCTTCTGTAAATGTTATAGTTAGACTACAGTTTACTGGAAATGTGGTCAGACAGTCCACACCTAGCATAAATACTGTCATCAGCAAGTCTTTATGATAGTGTAAATGTTATAGTATGGCAGTCAAAACTTTACTGGAAATGTGGTAAGGCAGTCCACACCTAGTTTAAATGCTGTGGTCAATCTGTCCATAAACCAGTGCAAAAGTTTTTGTCCACCAGTCCACAATCCTTTGTAAAAGAGGTCAGTCAGTCCACATTCTGACATAAATGTTGTGTTTATTCAGTCAATAGTTTTCTGGTATACTGGAAATGTGGTCAGAAATTCCACACCTAGCATAAATGCTGTGGTCAGTCAGTCCTTAGACTCTTGTAAATGTTATAGTCAGGCAGTCAAATCTTTACTGCAGTTTGGTCAGGCAGTCCACACCTAGTGTAAATGCTATGGTTAGTCGACCATAAACTAGTGTAAAAGTTTTTGAGGCCAGTCCACAGTCCATTGTAAAAGTGATCAGTCAGTCCACATTCTAGTGTAAATGTTGTGGTCATTCAGTCTATAATCTTCCGGTCTTCCAGAAATGTTGTCAGAAATTCCACACCTAGCATAAATGCTGTGGTCAGTCAGTTGTTAGAATAGTTTAAATTTTATAGTCAGCCAGTGCAAACTTAACTGGAAATGTGGTCAAGCAGTCCAAATCTAATGTAAATGACATGGTCAGTAAGTCCTTAAACAAGTGCAAATGCTGTGGTCAGTCAGCCCAAAGTCTTCTGGAAATGTGGCAGGCAGTCCAAACATAGTGTATATGCTGTGGTTAGTCAGTCTTCAGACTAATGTAAATGTTTTGATCATTCATCCACAGACTAGTGTAAATGTTTTGGTCTGTCAACTCCAACGTCTACTGTAAATGTGTCCGGTCAATCCACAGTGTAGTGTAAATGATGTGGTCAGTTAGTCCAGAGTCTATTATAAATTCTTTGGTCAGGCGGTCCACAGTCTAGTATAAATGCTGTGGTCAATCAGTTCACAGTCTAGTTTAAATACTGTGGTTAGTTAGTCCACAGTCTAGTGTAAATCATATTGTCAGTCGGTACACAATCTAGTATAAATGCTGTGGTCAGTCAGTGCATAGTCTAGTATAAATGAAGTGGTCAGTCGGTTCACAATCTATTGTAAATGCTTTGGTCAGTCGGCCCAAAGCCTGGTATAAATACTGTGGTCAATCAGTCCACAGTCTAGTGTAAATTCTGTGTTTAGTTGGTTCACAGTCTAGTGTAAATGTTGTTGTTAGTCAGTCCACAGTCTAGTGGAAATTCTGGGGTCAGTAGCTCCAAAGTCTACAGTAAATGATGAGATCATTTTATAATCGAGGCATTGAAATACTGCTGATAAGAAGCCTATTCTATGACAAATAGGAACATTTTCTTATTTTAGAAGACAGGATAAGAAGAAGAAATGTTCCTTACCTCTGTACCTGAGATATGGTTATGTTATACTATGAGTTGGGTATAGAAGATATACATGTGAAAAACACAAACAGTATATTCTCATGTACCAGGAAGGTGTTATTACACCTCGGCAGGCCTAGAACTTATGCCTAAACCGACGATTATCAGTAATTAATATAAACATTAATTACCTGTTATGAGATTTTTCGTATTCTTTTCTTGAAATCCACAAGTAAAAATTTCATGTTCCACCATCTCATAGGGCGTGAGTTACCTGTAAATAGTCAAAGGTGTGATAATATGTTCCTGCTACATGCTATACACAAAGAAAAATATAACACAGTAGGGCTAAAATTACTTATCTCAGGTATAAGGACTGTGGCTACTTTAGTGTGAAAGCTGTAGTCAGTCATTCAATATTTTACTGTATATGTTATATTCAGTCATTCTACAGTCTTCTGTAAATGTTATAGTTAGACTACAGTTTACTGGAAATGTGGTCAGACAGTCCACACCTAGCATAAATGCTGTCGTCAGCCAGTCTTTAAACTAGTGTAAATGTTATAGTATGGCAGTCAAAACTTTACTGGAAATGTGGTGAGGCAGTCCACACCTAGTTTAAATGCTATGGTCATTCAGTCCATAAACCAGTGCAAAAGTTTTTGTCCACCAGTCCACAGTCCTTTGTAAAAGAGGTCAGTCAGTCCACATTCTGACATAAATGTTGTGGTCATTCTGTCAATAGTCTTCTTGTACACTGGAAATGTGGTCAGAAATTCCACACCTAGCATAAATGCTGTGGTCAGTCAGTCCTTAGACTCTTGTAAATGTTATAGTCAGTCAGTCAAATCTTTACTGCAAATTTGGTCAGGCAGTCCACACCTAGTGTAAATGCTATGGTCAGTCAGTCCATAAACTAGTGTAAAAGTTTTTGCAGGCCAGTCCACAGTCCGTTGTAAAAGTGGTCAGTCAGTCCACTTCTAGTGTAAATGTTGTGGTCATTCAGTCTATAATCTTCCGGTCTTCTAGAAATGTTGTCAGAAATTCCACACCGAGCATAAATGCTGTGGTCAGTCAGTCGTTAGAATAGTGTAAATTTTATAGTCAGCTAGTGCAAACTAAACTGGAAATGTGGTCAAGCATCCAAATCTAATGTAAATGACATGGTCAGTAAGTCCTTAAACAAGTGCAAATGCTGTGCTCTGTCAGCCCAAAGTCTTCTGGAAATGTGGAAGGCAGTCCAAACATAGTTTATATGCTGTGGTTAGTCAGTCTTCAGACTAATGTAAATGCTTTAATCATTCATCCACAGACTAGTGTAAATGTTTTGGTCTGTCAACTCCAACGTCTACTGTAAATGTGTCCGGTCAATCCACAGTGTAGTGTAAATGATGTGGTCATGTTAGTCCAGAGTCTATTATAAATTCTTTGGTCAGGCGTCCACAGTCTAGTATAAATGCTGTGGTCAATCATCCACAGTCTAGTGTAAATCATGTTGTCAGTCGTCCACATCTAGTATAAATATGTGGTCAATCAGTCCACAGTCTAGTTTAAATGCTGTGGTTAGTTAGTCCACAGTCTAGTGGAAATCATGTTGTCAGTCGGTCCACAGTCTAGTATAAATGCTGTGGTCAGTCAGTGCATAGTCTAGTATAAATGAAGTGGTCAGTCGTTCACAATCTATTGTAAATGCTTTGGTTAGTCGTCCAAAGCCTGGTATAAATACTGTGGTCAATCAGTCCATAGTCTAGTGTAAATTCTGTGTTTAGTTGGTTCACAGTCTAGTGTAAATGTTGTTGTTAGTCAGTCCACAATCTAGTGTAAATTCTGTGTTCAGTTGGTACACAGTCTAGTGTAAATGTTGTTGTTAGTCAGTCCACAATCTAGTGGAAATTCTGGGGTCAGTAGCTCCAAAGTCTACAGTAAATGATGAGATCATTTTATAATCGAGGCACTGAATGATATACTGCTGATAAGAAGCCTTTCTATGACAAATAGGAACATTTTCTTATTTAGAAGACAGGATAAGGAGAAGAATGTTCCTTACCTCTGTACCTGAGATATGGTTATGTTATACTATGAGATGGTATAGAAGATATACATGTGAAAAACACAAACGTATATTCTCATGTACCAGGAAGGTGTTATTACACCTCGGCAGGCCTAGAACTTATGCCTAAACCGACGATTATCAGTAATTAATATAAACATTAATTACCTGTTATGAGATTTTTCTTATTCTTTTCTTGAAATCCACAGTAAAAATTTCATGTTTCACCATCTCACTGGGCATCAGTCACCTGTAAATAGTCAAAGGTGTGATAATATGTTCCTGCTACATGCTATACACAAAGAAAAATATAACACACTAGGGCTACAATTACTTATCTCAGGTATAAGGACTGTGGTCAGTTTAGTGTGAAAGCTATAGTCAGTCATTCGATAGCTTACTGTATATGTTATGTTCAATCATTCTACAGTCTTCTGTAAATGTTATAGTCAGGCAGTCAAATCTTTACTGCAAATGTGGTCAGGCAGTCCACACCTCGTGTAAATGCTATGGTCAGTCAGTCCATAAACTAGTGTAAAAGTTTTTGTAGGCCAGTCCACAGTCCATTGTAAAATGGTCAGTAAGTCCACATTCTAGTGTAAATGTTGTGGTTATTCAGTCTATAATCTTCTGGTCTTCTAATAATAATCTTTATATAGCGCTAACATATTCCGCATCGCTTTACAGTTTGCACACATTATCATCGCTGTAGCCAATGGGGCTCACAATCTAGATTCCCTATCAGTATGTTCTTTTTGGAGTGTGGTAGGAAACCCACACAAACACGGGGAGAACATACAAACTCCTTGCAGATGTTGTCCTTCATGCGATTCGAACACAGGACTCCAGCGCTACAAGGATGCAGTGCTATCCACTGAGCCACCATGCTGCCCATTCTTGAAATGTTGTCAGAAATTCTACACATAGCATAAATGCTGTGGTCAGTCAGTCCTTAGACTAGTATAAATTTTATAGTCAGCCAGTGCAAACTTTACTGGAAATGTGGTCAAGCAGTCCAAATCTAATTTAAATGACATGGTCAGTAAGTCCTTAAGCGCAAATGCCGTGTCCAGTCAGCCCAAAGACTTCTGGAAATGTGGCAGGCAGTTCAAACATAGTGTAAATTCTGTGGTTAGTCAGTTTTCAGATTAATGTAAATGCTTTGATCATTCATCCACAGACTAGTGTAAATATTTTAGTCCGTCAACACCAACGTCTACTGTAAATGTGTCCGGTCAGTCCACAGTGTAGTGTAAATGATGTGGTCAGTTAGTCCAGAGTCTAGTGTAAATCATGTTGTCTGTCGGTCCACAGTCTAGTATAAATGCTGTGGTTAGTCAGTCCACAGTCTAGTGTAAATCATGTTGTCAGTCGCTCCACAGTGTAGTATAAATGCTGTGGTCGGTCAGTCCAGAGTCTAGTGTAAATGAAGTGGTCAGTCGGATCACAGTCTATTGTAATTGCTATGGTCTGTCGATCCAAAGCCTGGTATAAATACTGTGGTCAATCAGTCCACAGTCTAGTGTAAATTCTGTGTTCAGTTGGTACACATTCTAGTGTAAATATTGTTGTTAGTCAGTCCACAGTCTAGTGGAAATTCTGGGGTCAGTCGCTCCACAGTCTAGAGTAAATGATGAGATCATTATCTTATAATCGAGGCATTGAATGATATACTGCTAATAAGAAGCCTATTCTATGATAAATAGGAACATTTTCTTATTTTAGAAGACAGGATAAGGTGAAGAAATGTTCCTTACCTCTGTACCTGAGATATGGTTATGCTATAGTATGAGTTGGGTATAGAATATATACATGTGAAAAACACAAACAGTATATTCTCATGTACCAGGAAGGTGTTATTACACCTCGGCAGGCCAAGAACTTATGCCTAAACCGAGGATTATCAGTAATTAATATAAACATTAATTACCTGCTATGAGATTTTTTTTATTCTTTTCTTGAAATCCACAAGTAAAAATTTCATGTTCCACCATCTCACTGGGCGTCAGTCACCTGTAAATAGTCAAAGGTGTGATAATATGTTCCTGCTACATGCTATACACAAAGAAAAATATAACACACTAGGGCTAAAATTACTTATCTCAGGTGTAAGGACTGTGGCCAGTTTAGTGTGAAAGCTGTAGTCAATCATTCGATAGTTTACTGTATATGTAATGTTCAATCATTCTACAGTCTTCTGTAAATTTATAGTTAGACTACAGTTTACTGGAAATGTGGTCAGACAGTCCACACCTAGCATAAATGCTGTCGTCAGCCAGTCTTTATACTAGTGTAAATGTTATAGTATAGCAGTCAAAACTTTACTGGAAATGTGGTGAGGCAGTCCACACCTAGTTTAAATGCTATGGTCATTCAGTCCATAAACCAATGTAAAAGTTTTGTCCACCAGTCCACAGTCTATTGTAAAAGAGGTAAGTCAGTCCACATTCTGTCAAATGTTGTGGTCATTCAGTCAATAGTCTACTTGTATACTGGAAATGTGGTCAGAAATTCCACACCTAGCATAAATGCTGTGGTCAGTCAGTCCTTAGACTCTTGTAAATGTTATAGTCAGGCAGTCAAATCTTTACTGCAAATGTGGTCAGGCATTCCACACCTAGTGTAAATACCATGATCAGTCAGTCCATAAACTAGTGTAAAAGTTTTTGCAGGCCAGTCCACAGTCCATTGTAAAAGTGGTCAGTCAGTCCACCTTCTAGTGTAAATGTTTGGTCATTCAGTCTATAATCTTCTGGTCTTCTAGTAATATTGTCAGAAATTCCACACCTAGCATAAATGCTGTGGTCAGTCAGTCCTTAGACTAGTGTAAATTTTATAGTCAGCCAGTGCAAACTTTACTGGGAATGTGGTCAAGCAGTCCAAATCTAATCTAAATGACATGGTCAGTAGTCCTTAAACAAGTGCAAATGCTGTGCTCAGTCAGCCCAAAGTCTTCTGGAAATATGACAGGCAGTCCAAACATAGTGTAAATGCTGTGGTTAGTCAGTCTTAGACTAATGTAAATGCTTTGATCATTCATCCACAGACAAGTTCAAATGTTTTGGTCCGTCAACTCCAACGTCTACTATAAATGTGTCCGATCAGTCCACAGTGCAGTGTAAATGATGTGGTCAGTTAGTCAAGAGTCTATTAAAAATTCTTTGGTCAGGCGGTCCACAGTTTACTATAAATACTGTGGTCAATCAGTCCACAGTCTAGTATAAATGCTGTGGTCAGTCAGTCCACAGTCTAGTGTAAATCATGTTGTCAGTCGGTCCACAGTGTAGTATAAATGCTGTGGTCAGTCAGTCCAGAGTCTAGTATAAATGCTATGGTCAGTCAGTCCATAGTCTATTGTAATTGCTTTGGTCTGTTGGTCCAAAGCCTGGCATATATACTGTGGTCATTCAATCCACAGTCTAGTGTTAATTATGTGTTCAGTTGGTTCACAGTCTAGTGTAAATGTTGTTGTTAGTCAGTCCACAGTCTAGTGGAAATTCTGTGGTCAGTCGCTCCACAGTCTAGAGGAAATGCTGTGTTCAGTCGGTTAATAATCTAGTGGAAATTCTGGGGTCAGTCCACAGTCTACAGTAAGTGATGAGATCATTATCTTATAATCGAGCATTGAATGTTATACTACTGATAAGAAGCCTTTTCTATGATAAATAGGAAAATTTTCTTATTTTACAAGACAGGATAAGGAGAAGAAATGTTCCTTTCCTCTGTACCTGAGATATGGTTATGTTATATTAGGAATTGGGTATAGAAGATATACATGTGAAAAACACAAACAGTATATTCTCATGTACAAGGAAGGTGTTATTACACCTCGGCAGGTAGAACTTATGCCTAACCGATGATTATCAGTAATTAATATAAATATTACCTGTTATGAGATTTTTCTTATTCTTTTCTTGAAAGTAAAAATTTCATGTTCCACCATCTCGCTATGCGTCAGTCACCTGTAAATATTCAAAGTTGTGATAATATGTTCCTTCAACATGCTATACACAAAGAAAAATATAACACACTATGGCTAAAATTACTTCTCTCAGGTATAAAGACTGTGGCCAGTTTAATTTTTAATGAAAGCTGTAGTCACTCATTCAATAGTTTATTGTATATGTTATGTTCAGTCATTCTACAGTCTTCTGTAAATGTTATAGTTAGACTACAGTTTACTGGAAATGTGGTCAGACAGTCCACACGTAGCATTAATGCTGTCATCAGCCAGTCTTTATACCAGTGTACTAGTATGGCATTCAAACGTTACTGGAAATGTGGTGAGGCAGTCCACACCTAGTTTAAATGCTATGGTCATTCAGTCCATAAACCAGTGTAAAAGTTTTTGTCTACCACTCCACAGTCCATTGTAAAAGAGGTCAGTCAGTCATTAGTCTACTTGTATACTGGAAATGTGGTCAGAAATTGCACACCTAGCATAAATGCTGTCGTCAGTCAGTACTTAGACTCTTGAAAATGTTATAGTATGGCAGTCAAAACTTTACTAGAAATTTGGTCAGTCAGTCCACACCTAGTGTAAATGCTATGGTCAGTCAGTCCATAATCTAGTGCAAAAGTTTTTGCTGGCCACTCCACAGTCTATTGTAAAAGTGGTCAGTCAGTCCACATTCTAGTTTAAATGTTGGGGTCCCTTCTGTCTATAGTCTTCTGGTCTACTAGAAATGTCAGAAATTCCGCACCTAGCATAAATGCTGTGGTCAGTCAGTCCTTAGACTAGTGTAAATGTTATAGTCAGTCAGTGCAAACTTTACTGGAACTGTGGTCAAGCAGTCCAAATCTAGTGAAAATGACGTGGTCAGTAAATCTTTTAACAGGTGCAAATGCTGTGCTCAGTCAGCCCAAAGTCTTCTGACAATATTGTCAGGCAGTTAAAACCTAGTGTAAATGTTGTTGTCAGTTATCAAACTAATTACATGCTTTCATCAATAATTATCCACAAATTACAGTAAAAGTTTTGATTTGTCAGTCCAAGATCTACTGTAAAGATGTACAGTCTAGTGTAAATGATGTGGTCGGTCCATCCACAGTCTCTTATAAATGCTTTGGTCAGTAGGTCCAAAGTCTAGTAGAAATGCTGTGGTCAGTCAGTCCACAGTTAGTGTAAATGTTATGGTTATTCAGTCCATAGTCTACTGGTCAACTGGAAATGTGGTCAGGAATCCACACCTAGCATAATTGATGCTCATTCAGTCCTTAGACTACTGTAAATGCTTGGATCAGTCAGCCCATGGTCTAGTGTAAATATTGTTTTTAAGTCCACAGACTACAATACACAACTTTCCAATTACACTTAGATGGAAGCCCATATTTTATTTACCGTATATACTTGCGTATAAGCCGAGATTTTCAGCCCATTTTTTAAGGCTGAAAGTCCCCCTCTCAGCTTATACGCAAATCATATATGGGGGTTCGGCGGGGGAGGGGGAGCAGGGGTGTCAGATCATACTTACCCCTCGCCGGCGCGTCTCTGCAGCCCCCCTGCTTCTCCCACAATCTCAGGCTCCTTCCTGCAGCGGTTACATGGTACCGCTCATTAAAGTCATGAATATGCACATTTTCATGACTTTAATGAGCGTTACCACGTGACCGCTGTAGGAAGGAAGAGCTGCCGGAGACCGCGGGAGAAGAGCAGGGGCTGCAGAGACGCGCTGGCGGGGGGGTGAGTATAAGCGATATTCACCTGTCTCCGGTCCACTGTTGCGCGCCGCTGTGTCCTCCGCGTCCTCTGGCTGTGACATTCAGGCAGAGGACGCGATGACGTAGTTAGTGTGCGCCGCACCCTCTACCTGAGCACACACTGACAAGAGGACCCAGAAGACAGCGGCGCACAGCGGTTGACCGGCGACAGGTGAATATCTCAGGTGCCGAGGCCCTGAGCGAGTGGTGACACCGGTACCTGGCCCCAGCGACGAGAGGTGAGTATGTCTTTTTTTTTTTCTATTGCAGCAGCAGCGGCAGCATATGGGGCCTGTACTATGGAGCATCTTATGGGGGCATAATCTATGGGGCATCATATGGGTGCATAATCTGTGGAGCATCTTATGGTTGCATAATCTATGGAGCAGCATATGGGGCCAATACTATGGAGCATATGGGGGCATAATCTATGGAGCATATGGGGGCATAATCTATGGAACATATGGGGCATAATCTATGGAGCACCATATGAGGCATAATCTATGTAGCACCATATGGGTGCATAATCTATGGAGCACCATATGGGGGCATAATCTATGGAGCATATGGGGCATAATGTATGGAGCATATGGGGCATAATCTATGGAACATATGGGGCATCATCTATGGAGCACAATATGGGGGCATAATCTATGGAGCACCATATGGGGGCATAATCTATGGAGCACCATATGGGGGCATAATCTATTGAGCATCATATGAGGCATAAAATATATGGAGCATCTTCTGGGGGCATAACTTTTATGGAGCATCATATGGGGCATATTATTCTATGGCGCATCTTATGGGGCCATTAATAACCTTTATGGAGCATTATATGGGGAGTATTTTGTATGGAGATTTATATGGGGCTCCTGATTCAATATGGATATTCAAAAACATTTAACCTACTGTTGTCTCAATTAATTTTACTTTTATTGGTATTTATTTTATTTTTGTAATTTACCAGTAGCTGCTGCATTTTCCACCCTAGGCTTATACGCGAGTCAATAAGTTTTCCCAGTTTTTTGTGGCAAAATTAGGGGGGTCGGCTTATACGCGGGTCGGCTTATACATGAGTATATACGGTATGTTTTTTAAAACTGTACCAGCTTTCTAAAAACTAATGTGATACGTCATATCCATGCTGGAGGAATACCATTCATCATCCGTTAGATTGAATTTAAATGTAAATCTGAAAAAGGAATCAATTTTCCCTGTTTTATAATTTCAATCAAATAGGCAATCCCCTTATTTCTCCAAGTTTTAAATTCTCCCAATTTCATTAACTCCAGTGAAAGGGAATTGTGCCATATTGGATGGAGTAAAGGGTATGATACCCTGTTCCCTAGTAATTTTTTTAGCCACATCCAGCATGAACAGTTCACACCAAGGAGCATATTGGTTACAATTTTAGCTCATTCATGTTGGGAATATTAGATTCAACATTGATAAAAGATAAGTGTATTTTTCTCAGCATATTAATCCCAAAAACTCTTTATAACTATCTAAGTTTACAATACTGAAGTTGACATGCCAAGTACCACTTTATATTGGAAGACCTCAACCATCATGAACCTCCACAAAAGTTAGTTACTCCTGCCTATGCTGCTTCATATACATCATATTATGCCAATGTAAACTTTCTCTCATTCTGCAAAAATTATGCCTACATACAGGGAAAATAATTACTTGATATTAACCAACACTTTTTTCTCATTAATCGTGTTTTTGTTGTGCTAAATATTGAATATGTCATTATCCATATGAAGGCTGATATGTAGCAGACAAATGTTCCGCCTTATCTGCTACTAAAACCCCAGTCTAGTAATCAGGGATTACATATAAGAAATATGACAAATGACTCCCCTCTTCCATCTTACTGTAAATAGAAGATCTATAATAGAAAGATTTTACAGAACATGGAGACCTGAGCTAAAATCTTTTCTGCTCAATAATTAGGATTTCCTCACCTCTCCTGCGTCATCTAGTCCTCTTTCTCCCCTGCTGTTTGTGTGCGCCCCTGTGATGACAACGTCCTGACCTGTAATTCCACAGCGCCGAGTTCTAACGTTATGATGTTACGCCTTTATGACATCATAAAAGAGGAGAAGCATTGGAACCTGGGGACCATGTTGTCCTGTGGACGCACACAGCCTGCTGCTTCCTTACCAGCAATTTACAAATGCTCTGTACGTCTCTACATTTCAGTTTGCAGTAGAGTAATATGTATTTGATTTAAAAGCACAGTTTTATAAAATAAAAAAAATATCAATTTTTAAAAATGTTTAAAAAAGCTAAATTTGCTCCTTCCATTGTAAGGTGTGCAGTATTTTTGCAGAAATATTGCTCTTCTAAGCAAACAATCAGATTTTAGCTTCAATATTACAGACACTGGTAAAATATGTGACTGGTTGTAATGGGGCCTTGTGTAACCACCATAATTCCGGGAAGAGCAGGAGCTGTTAGAGGAGCTAAGGGAACACAGACACAGTCATCAAGTTATGAGAGTATTTAACTTTGATACATTCCAAAGTGTGAATTGCTGAAACACACAGAATGAATAAAGCCATGTATCACATGTGTCTGCAACAAAAAGAACACACCGCAGACTCATTCATTCTCTATGCGACTGAATTCAGGATATATCAGGTAGTTCCATAGCGAATGAATGGAGCAGAGGTTTTTATGCTGCACCTCCAAAATGCTTTCTTCAGATCGGTGAGGGTCCTCTTGGTTGGATCTCCACCAATCAGGAAGTTATCACTTATTCTATGCTAGAAAATTAATGTGATATTTGGATGCAATTCGGCCCAAGGCCCTTTTGTATTTAGGGATATAAGCCCCTAATTACATTAGTTTACCTTGTTGGCATAGAATTAGCATGTGTTCTTATAATTCTAATTAATTATAGTAATTACCTGTCCTGTGTCACCTCTTCCACATCTTCATGCTTCACCTGAATCACACCAATTGCACAGGTGATTGGAAAATAGAGCTGAAAGTTCTAAGTCATTGTGACATCATCTATCTATGACATGATCAGTGATGACAAGCATAGGATGCTGGAAAGGACATTGGATGATTACATAAAGTGTCACAATGGTGGAGGATGCACAAGAAATTATAAGGGCTGTTATGTAAAGAGTTAATAAAAACCCACCTGGTCACTCTCCTATAATAATAACACTCTACTACACACAGCTTCTTAGTTGGAAGGCTGTCTGATCATAGGTTTATTGAATGATGATTGAGTCTACACGGTCAATATAAGAATTAATAAAAAGAAAAGTATAAACTACCCTGTAGTCAGAGTTCTTTGCAATGATAGCTCAGTCATCAAATGCCAAAATCTGAAAACTCCTGTGTACATTTCTACATTTACTGACCAGTTGCACACATAAATGCAAGATAATTTTCCACCACTACCCGATAAAACCACCAAACAGCTTCAATGGTATACAATGGCTACTGCTTACATAGCCCCAAAACATCACCCATCACCTATCCAACCTTAACCCCTCTCTGACATCTGACGTACTATCCCGTCCATAAAACCGTGACAATCTGACCATGGACGGGATAGTACGTCACAGGCGATCAGCTGCGCTCCCGGAGGGAGCGCAGCTAATCGCCGCCGGGTGTCAGCTGATTATCACAGCTGACACCCGTGACTGTGTGTCAGGAGCAGTCACGGACCGCTCCCGGCACATTAACCCCTAGCACACCACGATCAAACATGATCGCGGTGTACTGGGGGCACAGGGAAGCATCGCGCAGGGAGTGGGCTCCCTGCGCGCCCCCCTGAGACCCTCAGACCAGCGCGATGTGATCGCGCTGTTCTGAGGGCTTCCTCCCTCTCAGGACCCGGATCCAAGATGGCGCCGGGGTCCTGGAGGAGGCGGCTTCCTCAGTGCCTGCTGAGAGCAGGCACTGAGAAGCCTGCTGCACTGCCTGAGCGATCGCTGGTGTGACAGTGTGCTGTGCACACTGTCACACCAGCGATCTGATAAAATACAGTGATGTCCCACCCTGGGACAAAGTAAAAAAGTTAAAAAAATAAAAATAAACATGTTATAAAAAAAAATCCAAATTAAATAAAAAAAAAAAAAATATTCCCCAATAAATTCATTTCTTCCTGTAAATAAAAAAAAACAAAACAATAAAAGTACACATATTTGGTATTGCCGCGTCCGTAACGACCCCCCCTATAAAACTGTCCCACTAGTTAACCCCTTTAGTGAACCCCTTAAAAAAAAAAAAAAAAACGAAGCAAAAAATCAATGCTTTATCATCATACTGCCGAACAAAAAGTGGAATAACGCGCGATCAAAAAGACTGATATAAATAAACATGGTACCGTTGAAAACTTCATCTTGTCCCGCAAAAAACGAGCTGCTATTCAGCATCATCAGCGAAAAAATAAAAAAGTTATAGCTCTCAGAATAAAGCGATGCAAAAATAATTATTTTTTATATAAAATTGTTTTTATTCTATAAAAGCGCCAAAACATAAAAAAATGATATAAATGAGGTATCGCCATAATCATACTGACCCGAAGAATAAAACTGCTTTATCAATTTTACCACACGCGGAACAATAAAAACGCCTCCCCCAAAAGAAATTCATGAATTGCTGATTTTTGTTCATTCTAACCTCCCAAAAATCGAAATAAAAAGCGATCAAAAAATGTCACGTGCTCAAAAATGGTACAAATAAAAACGTCAACTCGTACCGCAAAAAATAAGACCTCACATGACTCTGTGGGCCAAAATATGCAAAAATTATAGCTCTCAAAATGTGGCGATGCAAAAAACTATTTTTGCAATAAAAAGCGTCTTTTAGCGTGACAGCTGCCAATCATAAAAACCCGCTATAAATAGTAAATCAAACCCCCTTTATCACCCCCTTAGTTAGGGAAAAGTAATAAAATAAAAAAATGCATTTATTTCCATTTTTCCCATTAGGGTTAGGGTTAGGGTTGCGGCTAAAGTTAGGGTTAGGGTTGGCGCTAAAGTTAGGATTAGGGTTAGGGTTGGGATTAGGGGTGTGTTAGGGTTAGGTTTGTGGTTAGGGTTGGGACTAGGGTTAGGGGTGTGTTGGGGTTAGGGTTGGAGTTAGAATTGGGGGGTTTCCGCTGTTTAGGCACATCAGGGGCTCTCCAAATGTGACATGGCGTCTGATCTCAATTCCAGCCAATTCTGCGTTGAAAAAGTCAAACGGTGCTCCTTCACTTCTGAGCTCTGCCATGCGTCCAAACAGTAGTTTATCCCCACATATGGGGTATCAGCATACTCTGGACCCCAAGAGTTATTGTGCAATTTGTCCTATTCTTCTGTTACCCTTGGAAATAAAAAACTGGGGCAAAAATATCATTTTTGTACAAAAAAAATTATTTTTTTGTTTTTACGGTTGTACATTATAAACTTCTGTGAAGCACTTGGGGCTTAATAGCACTCACCACACACCTAGATAAGTTCCTTGTGGGGTCTATTTTCCAAAATGGGTCACTGTTGGGGATTTCCACTCTTTAGGCGCATCAGGGGCTCTCCAAATGCGACATGACGCCCCAGACCATTCCATCAAAGTCTGCAATCCAAAACGTCACTACTTCCCTTCCGAGCCCCAACGTGTACCCATACAGTAGTTTTCTCCCACATATTGGGTATCAGCGTACTCAGGACAAATTGGACAACAACTTTTGGGGTCCAATTTCTCCTGTTACCCTTGTAAAAATAAAATATTGGGGCGAAAAAATCATTTTTGCAAAAAAAAAAAAAATATTTTTTATTTTTACGGCTGTGCGTTATAAACTTCTGTGAAGCACTTCGGGGTTCAAAGTGCTCACCACACATCTAGATAAGTTCTTTGTGGGGTCTATTTTCCAAAATTGTCACTTGTGGGGGTTTCCACTGTTTAGGCGCATCAGGGGCTCTCCAAATGCGACATGACGCCCCCAGACCATTCCATCAAAGTCTGCAATCCAAAACGTCACTACTTCCCTTCCGAGCCCCGACGTGTACCCATACAGTAGTTTTCTCCCACATATTGGGTATCAGCGTACTCAGGACAAATTGGACAACAACTTTTGGGGTCCAATTTCTCCTGTTACCCTTGTAAAATAAAATATTGGGGCGAAAAAATCATTTTTGTAAAAAAAAAAAGATTTTTTATTTTACGCTGTGCGTTATAAACTTCTGTGAACACTCGGGGTTCAAAGTGCTCACCACACATCTAGATAAGTTCCTTGAGGGGTCTATTTCCAAAATGGTGTCAATGGGGGTTTTTCCACTGTTTAGGCAGATCAGGGCTCTCCAAAGCAACATGAGCCCAGCGAATTCTCATTCAAAAGTCAGACAGCGCTCTCTTCCCTTCCGAAACTTGCCATACCACAGTGTTTTACCCCACATATTGGGTATCAGCGCACTCAGGACAAATTGCACAAAACTTTTGGATCTTGTTACCCTTGTGAAAAATAAAATATTGGGGTGAAAAATCATTTTTGTGAAAAAAAAAAGATTTTTATTTTACGGGTTACGTTATAAACTTTGTGAAGCACTTGGGGGTTCAAATTCTCACAAATCTAGATAAGTTCCTTAGGGGTCTAGTTTCCCAAATGGGTCATTTGGGGGTTTCCACTGTTTAGGCACATCAGGGCTCTCCAAAGCAACATGGCATCCAACGAATTCAGCAATTGTTGGAAAAAGTCAAATGGTGCTCCTTCCTTCCGAGCTCTGCCTGCCCAAACAGTGGTTCACCCCCACATATGGGGTATCAGCGTACTCAGGACAAATTGTACAACAACTTTTGGTCAATCTTTTACCTTG